>QAPG01000114.1:0-118891 GCA_004366825.1 Colletotrichum spinosum | reverse complement strand
TATTTATTATTATTATTATTATATTATATAATATATAATACTACATAAAGCTTTAGATCTATAGTATAGTAATTACTTACTAATTATTATGCGTTTAGTTATAACTAGTACTAGGTACTTAATACCTGTCGCTAGTAGGGCGTAGAGAGCATACTACTATATATATAGTAATACGTATAGTTACTACATACCTTACAACATAGCACAACCGACAAAAACATTACTTATAAATTACTAAAGGGGGATAATAAGAATAGTAAAAAGAATAATATTAATCTTTAGGATTAGAAGAATTATAAAATATATACTACTTTAATCTTATTAATAAAAATAGTATTCTATAGAATAAGTAGGAATAAGAAATTAATAAGTTACTACTAAGAGAAGCCTAATATAATTTCTATAGAAATTAAAATATTATAATTATAATAGATATAAAATCTTTATAGTTAGAAATAAGAAAGAAATTCTTTTAGTATTTCTATAGTTAAAGAAGACTAGCTATTTTATATAGAAGTTCTAAATTAACTAGAATATAATTATAATTAGAATATATCTTAAAAAGCTAATATTAACTAAGACTTAATATTAAGAAGCTAAGATATAAAGCTTAGAATAAATATTTAGATTCTAATTAAAAAAAGATATTAAAAAAAGAGTAAAATACTACTATTTTATATTAATATCCTAGTAATTAGGTCTTAAGGATAGGACTTCTAAAAGAGGGAATTATATCAAACTACTATGAAGAAAAAGAGTATTAAGGGGTTATTAAAGCTCTTATATAATAGCTTTAGCTATTAGAATAATAGATATTCTAGTAATATAAGATTTAAATATAAGTATAAAACTATAGTTAAACAAGGGGAAAGCTAAGTTCAAATAGTTATATAGTATAATATATACCTATTAAGAGATCTTATTATTTAGTATAAATCCAGCTTGATATATTTCTTAATTTAAAGAAAGTATTTTGTTATTAGTAGTATTTAATTTGGGTTGAACTTTATCTACTTTACTAGCTACTTTATAGTATTTCTTAATTTAAAAAGAATGTCTTATTATTAGTAGTATTTAATTTAAACTAAACTTTATCTACTTTACTAGTTATTTTATAGCGTTTTTTAATTTAAAGAGAGTATCTTACCATTAGTAGTATTCAATTTAAGCTGAACCTTATCTATTTTACTAGCTGTATTATTAATTATTTTTACGAGTTATATGATTAACTACTTTTTACTAGCTATATTATTAACTACTTCTTATTTTTTTAACTTAAAGAAAATATCTTTCTATTAGTAGTATTTAATTTAGACTGATTATTATCTATTTTACTATTTTTAATTATTTTATAGTATTTCTAATTTGAAGAAAGTATATAACTACTAAGTATATTAAATTATTATTAAAGATAAAACTGACTTTTATCTACTTTACTAGTTGTATTATTAATTGCTTTTACTAGCTGTATTATTAACTATGTTTTAGTTTATATTAACTTATAGAGAATATATTACTACTCAGTATATTGAACTTATTATTAAGGATAAAACTAATGCTATTTTGGTTAGTACTACTTATTACTATTTTATATGATTAGTATTATATCAAGTTATTTAATATAGGCTTTTTATATAAAGGTTTGGGTTTTGTCTTATATTATCGTTATTTGTAGCTTTTATAAAATAGATATAGATTAGTAATGATAGCTTTACTAAAGCTGAGGTTAATACTACTAATAAAGTTTTTAAATGTTTATAGAGTTGTATTTTAGGTTAAAGAATAATATATTAATTAATACTACTGTTTGTGTTTTTTGTGATAAATATACTGTTTCTTCTCTTATTAGAATTTGTGTTTTTGTTTTTACTTTTTATTGATATAATTAGAAGGGTAATTAATTATATAATTAATTATATATTATTTTTGTATAGTTATTCTAAGTAGTAGTTATTATATAAACTATTTTGTATTTTAATCTATAGGATAATCTACTTATTAGTATTTTTATTTTTATTGTTTTTAATAATAATTATTTCTTCTATTTATTATTAGATTCTTTATATGAAAAAAACTTTTTTCTTCTTCTACTAGTTATTATTATTATTACTACTATACTATTTGTTTTAAGGTTTTTAGACTTTTATAATATTAATGATATTATTAATATCTCTAACCCCCTTAATAGTAATATTATTAAATCTTAATATATCTTATTATACTGATTTCTATAGTTATTAATTAAGTTTTATATTTATAAGCCTCTTATCTTATTATTAATAAGGATAACTATATAGATAATATCTTACTTCTTTTCTTTCTTAATAATAATTTACCCCTTAGTAATAATTTCCTACTTCTTCTTAATAATATTTTAATAAGTAATACCTTTTTTCTTCTTTCTTCTTATTCTTCCCTTTTTTAAAACCTAATAAGTATAAGTAGTAATTATTAGTAAACTGTATTTATAAATTTATACTAATAGAATTCTTTTAAGCTTCTTAGTAGTATATTATTTATTTATTTATTTTTAGTTTCTACTAATTAAACAGTATTAGTACTACTATAGGATTATTAAATTTACTTATTTACTATAAACTAATTTTTAATAATAGAACTTTTAGTATTTTTAGTATTAATAAGACGTAGAATTTATTTATAGCTCTACTATAGATAAGTAGTAATAAAATACTAGAGAGATATAACTACCATACTTTTAATTAGAATATATATGGAGGAATATATTATTATACTACCTACCTTTTAATACTTAACTTTCAAATTATATACTAATTATTGTTATAATTCTTAGAGTTCTAAATATTCTTATTATAAGTATAATAATTACTATTTATAGTTTAATTCTAACTGGTCTATAGGGAATTAGACTCTAGTGCTAGCTATATCTCCTAGTATACTATTTTCTCCTATTTTCTCTAATAACTTTATTTTCTTAAGATCTACTAATTTAGAATTTGAAAAATATATTTAAGAATATATTATAATAAATTAGTCTTAGTAGGCTAGTATTAAGGTTAATATTAATATCTATAAGTAGGCGCTATTAGTACTATATACTTACGAGTAGTAGTAATAATAATAATAATAATAGTAGTAGTAGTAGTAATAGTAATAATAGTAGTAATAGTAATAATAGTAATAATAATAATACTTTTTACTCCTTAATACTAAGGACGAGCTAGCTAATTAAGTTATATTACTATTAGGTTACTTACTTTAAATAGTTACTATTATAATTAATACTATTAAATTCTTATTTTAATATTTATATCTTTCTTTAATTTCTTCTAGATTGTAATTTTACTAATAACTACTACTATAATTCTAATTCCTATAAGACTTATAAGTTTTTATAATCTATAAATTATAATTATTTATAAGTTATTATAATAGATAGTTAGGATTAGTAGTTAGGATTAGTAATAAGAATTAATAGTTAGGATTAATAATTAGTATTAGTAGTTAGAATTAGTAGTTAGAATTAGTAGTTAGGATTAGTAGTTAGGATTAGTAGTTAGGATTAGTAGTTAGGATTAGTAGTTAGGATTAGTAGTTAGGATTAGTAGTTAGGATTAGTAGTTAGGATTAGTAGTTAGGATTAGTAGTTAGGATTAGTAGTGAGGATTAGTAGTTAGGATTAATAGTTAGAATGAGTAGTTAGGATTAGTAGTTAGAATTAGTAGTTAGAATTAATAGTTAAAATTAGTAATTAGAATAAATTAGTTAGATTAGATTTACTTTACTTTAATTTTACTATTACTAATAAGTATTATTATAACTATAAATCCTATAAGACTCTTAAATTATTATAATATATAATTAGAATATAAGTTAGATATCAAGAATAATATTAAAAGAAAAGAATATATAATTTATTTAAAGATATATATTAATAATTATATTTATAAGATATAAAAGCTATTTATATTTTATTTAAGATTACTAATATATAAATTAAGTTTATAATTTCTATTTAAATATAATAAAACCTAAAGGTCTAAAAGAGGACTCTTTAGGAATTAAATAAATAAGATTATTATTAAAATAGTAATATTATTAGTCTAAAAGCTTATTAGTAAATATAATTAGTATAATAATTACTATTTATTTAAATATAATAAAACTAAGAAGTCTAAAAAGAAATTCCTTAGGAATTTAATAAATAAGATTATTATTAAAATAATATTATTAGTTTAGAAGCTTATTAATAAATATAATTAGTATAATAATTACTATTTAGTAATTATTACTTCTTAAGTAGGAGAATTTAACTAACTATTAAGATATTCTACTTTCCTTACTCTAAGGCTTACTACTAGAGTTGAGGTATCTCGTACTTATAGGTTATAGAACTATATGTAGCAGATATCATAAACATAATACTAATCCTAGTGCAGATATTTCTGAGAGAACTAGTATTTACTTATCAGGGTCCACTAAGTGGTTCTACTAGTCAGGGCTCACATGGACTACTGTACGCCCTGGCTCCTACAGGCAATGCGGGGGGGCACGCTCGAATGATTACTCTTAAGTACACCCATCTCTGCTAAGTGGGCTTACCGACGACTTCATCACATGCGATTCATCACTTCCTAACACTACGCAACACAAGTATTGCAACTCGGACCAGCCAACTCAAGATACTAGAAACATACTGAGTTCTAGAGGCATAGGAAGTATTATATTTATGGACATCAATGGCCGGACTCCTCAGGCGACCTCGTTGCGGATAATTAGTCTTCAGCAGCTTCCTAAGCTGGCCTGATAAGCCTGCGTTTGCCCCCTGTACATGCACCAACGAGTTGCAACTTGCACCAACAACTTATAACATTGCATACTACCTCAGCACCAACAAGTGACAACGTCAACTTGTGCATGACGGGACGTCGCAATGGGTACGCAGGCGGACATGGCGAGGCGGGGAAACAAGGGCGACCGCATGCTGCTGAAAGAAGCGGATTGGGCCGTGGAAATGCGTGCTTTCGCGCTGCCATGAATCCGTTCTACAGTATACTTCAAACCCACACACATTGCAGAAGGAAGAAAGGCAAAGCGCCTGGGGAACTTGTCTTATCACGATAATCCTCTTTCATTGGTTTTTCACCAGACCAATCGACTTGGTCTGGAATCTTTAAAGCACGATACTGTCCAATCCAAGAGAAACCTAGATTCACTTGCGGTGTTCACTGACGGCAGGCTGGAAGGCATGCATGCATGGTTACACGTTGATCCCCGAGTTCCACAAGCTATTCATCGATTTAAGCTATGGCGATAGCAGACACTCATAATCGTGGCACGAGCCAGCCTCTTCATGATTTGGACAAGCGAGAGCGAAAACGGCAGCAGAATCGAACGGCCCAGCGCACTTATAGTAGGTTCACTCGTCATAGCACGCCATACACCCTTGCATCCTTCCTCTGAAGCAGTGTAATGCCTCAATGGTCCATCGTTGGCTCACATGGCAAGTCAGGGCGGAATCAAAAGCAGCGTGTTCAAGCTTTGGAAGCGGCCGTCGCTCAGTCTGCCCACGGGCTGACGCCCCCTCGGGACTCCATGTCTCTCACTGATGCATTAACGGAGCCCATGAATACCCCTGACGAGGACCTCTGGGCTTTTGACCCTCTCATAGTAGGCGACTCGAGCACATCGTTACCAGACGTGGGCCGGACGGCGCTTCATCGAGCCGTTTGCAGTGGCAACGAGTCAATGGTCCGCCTCCTACTGGAACGGGGGGCAGACGTCACCAAGCAAGACGGCAACGGGTATACCGCACTTCACCTTGCTGCCGAGAGCGGAGGCGAGGAACTTTTACAACTCTTGATTGACAAATCCACCGACCCCAACGCCACGGACTGCCTGGGCCGGACTGCCCTATTCTATGCGATCCTCAATGATAACGAGAGAGCCACGGAGCTGCTATTGAAATCATCAATCGACGTAAATGCAAAGGATTCGATGGGTAATGTGGCTCTTCACATGGCTGTGGAATGTGGATCTGAGCCCCTCACTCTACTTTTACTTGCTCATGGTGCAGACATCAATGCTTAGCCTGGTGTTAATGGCGAACTTGTCGGCGACGTTGGAGACCAGGGAAGTCTACAACAGGCACGAGGAAAAAATCAGTGTTACATCTCAATCACAATCAATTCTACTGTCACCATGCTCTATACGCCGGGTCCAAGTGTTGTCCGCAGTAAATCAGAACACCTTCGGACAAGCACCGTTGTCACCAGCTTTCACTCAGTCCGAACCCTAACCCCTCGTCGAGATAGATAAGAAGGGTCACCCACAACAACAGTGTCACAATCTCATCTCCCTTTCATTGAGACCTAGCTAGACATTCCCTAGCCTGCAGAATCTATCATAGCACCAGACGAACCGCAATCCTTCGCCAGCACTAAAACACGTCATTCTCGGGTTCGAAACCGGCTGAGAGAAACAACGCCAAGCTCTCCGCATCAACGTAAGATGGAAGCTCTTGGCGCCAGTCTGAGGCTTCAGCTAGCCGGGTATGCAGGCTTCTTCCCAGGTGCACATCACCCTCATTTCGGTGGCTTCTTGGTTGGAACATAGTTCGCGGCAATAAATTCAACCTGTCGAGGTTCTATATCGATGCAGATGAGCCGTACAAGACCTTTTTCTATCCTGGAAGATGGCAACGGGCTTTCGTGAATTCTTGCACCTTTTCTCACTGCCAGCATCAGTAACTGCCTCACTCAAGCAATCTAAACCCGCCGCTGAACTGGTGTCTGCTCTCTAGAATCTTCCTTATCAAATATCGAAGCCACGCCTTCTACCGTATGTCCCTTGGTCTCAGGGAATACAAAGTAGGTGAACAAGACCTCGAACATAAGGATAGCTATGTAAACCAAGTAATATTTCCATCCCAAGTTCTGAAGCGCCACAGGATTAGCATACTGACCAGCCGCACTGAACGCGTACATGAGAAAGTAATGCAGCGCCATAGCCTTGGCCCGAATATGGTACGGGCAGACCTCGGCGGTGTACATGGGCGTCAGCGGCGTAAACCCGACGTCCGAACCAAACTGGAACAGAAACACCATGGCCACGAGCGCCTTGCCGGAACCCGCCTGCGGCTGTCTGGCGAACTGCTCTGTTGCGACGGTGAATCCGGTCATGGCAAGTAGCATGACCAGGCTCGAAGTTACAAAGAGCACGCGGCGGCCGAGTCGGTCGACGAGCGCCGCCGCGGCGAGAGCAACGCAGAAGTTAAAGATTTGCAGCCCGCCGTTGATGCCCGCCTGTGCAGCAGGGTCGGTGATGCCGACCTGCTTGAGAGCGGTGGAGAGGTACACGGTGATGATGCCGTTGCCGCTCCAGGAGCCGAAGATGGTGCTGAAGACGACTAGAAGCAGGCGCCGGCGGTTCCCGGGACTTTGTAAGAAGGATAAGTAGGATGCGGACTGAAAGCGGGCGGACAGAGCGATGGCGCTATGTATTTCGTAGTATTGAAGGGAGACGATGGGGTCGTTGGCGTCGTTGTTTGCGTGGAAACGGGCGATGATTGATCTGGCTTCCGAATGGCGGCCGTGGGAGACCAACCAGCGGGGCGATTCCGGGACGAGAGTGATGAGTGGAAGCTGCAGAGCGGGAGGGAGAAGCTGAAGTGTGGTTGGGATCCGCCAGCTCCATTGCGTTGGGATGTGGAGAGTGCCGAAGGAGGTCCAGGCTACAACTTGAAGGGGTCAGTTCGATTCGAGCGTAGAAGATGAAGAGAGCAGACTTATTGAGCCGATGAAGAATAAGGAAGCATAGCTACTGACGAGGAAACTTCGTTGACGGGGGTGTGCGAGTTCGGTTAAAAGGACGGGGCAACTTGCAATCACCAGCATCGAGCCTATGCCAAGCTGCGATGTCATGAGAAACGGCTTATACTGACGATGATGGAACTTACGATGAAGCGGGTGAGCACATAGAGTCGAGCATTGTAGCAGAAAACTTGGCCCATGACTGTCACGAAGTCAGTCAACCATCGAGGCTCGGAGTGTTGGGCAGATGTAGCACCAGCGCCAATGATTATAACATCCCCCACCATGATCATGATCTTTCTTCCGCACGTGTCTGCAATCCAACTCGTGAATGGGAAGGCTATCATGGCTCCGAACGAATAGCTGGCCCCCATCAGCCCGACCAGACTGCTGTTCCTGGGATCAAGGCCAAGAGCTAGGAATTCTGTAAGAATATCTTGCCATCTTATTGGTATTCTGCTTACCTTGGTACCCTAACAGCAGTTAGTTCAAAGCGAGTGACACACGAATCTGGGATTCCGAGACTGACACTGAGGCATACTCAACAACGAAGCTATTAAAGTACCATCATATCCAATCATCAGCGGACTGATAAAAACGGCAAGCAATCGGAGGTTCAGACTCCGTAGGCCGTGGTCCCTCCACCAGTGGCGATAAGGCGTAGATGGCATCGCTGTCGTGTGTAAATGGTAAGAGCTATTCGCTTTGCCCATTCGCAAGTCTGACTGAGCATTGTTATAGCGTGTGCTTTCCCCGACGTAAAAGCTCATTGAAACGCCGGAACCTTAGTATCGTCGCAGCAACCGTAGCGAGGAGACGAAATCTACAGTTACCGAATGGGCTTCTGTGCTGAATATTCGACAGTGGTATAAAAGAGGCGGCTCTCACGATATACCTCGATTATTGTGATGGCGATTATTTTAAACGTGATCATGCGCCAAACAGGAGCGATGTCAATTGCAAGAGACGCAACGTTCTAATGCTTTCCTTAAGATATCAGCTTACGTTTCAGCAAGCACAAGCGTCTGTGAAGCCTCGAATCCAGGCGAACCTCCTTGACCCTGGTATCTCAACGCACGCAGTCCTGCTAACGCGTGGCTATTCTTCATTGATACGCCGATAATGTCGGTTTTCACAAGGTTTCATTCAAGGAGATCGGAACTATGATGACTTCGAGCCAGGATCTCTAATAGCAGGCGGTCTACTTGACTTCAGCATGGCGTCAACTTAAAGTTCCAAAAGCAGTTTCTAAGCAAAAAGAGTAGATGCGAACTGACTAGTTGGTCAGAAGGTGTCCGGGACGTGGTCAGTTCTTCCTAGGCATATCCCAGGGTTGCAAACTGATTAACGATTTGGCCAAAGTAGCCGAGGACTGGAGGGATACTTCGCAGCTTAGCCTTTAACTACTTGCCCAGCAAAAGACGGAAAAGCTGCCCATACTGAAGCCTCGTTGCCGCTTGCTAAGCCAGACAGTCGCGTTGTGCTTTTGGGTTGAAACAACCGCAGAACTCTGACGGGATAACTACGGCCATAAGAGCACTACCTTCACCCGAAGAAGTTCGTCGACGAGCCATCCAGTCAGTCTACCTACGCATTGCAGGCACACCATTAGATGTGGCCCAGTGCGAGCTCATTCGACCCCGAGATGCACAGAAGCTTGGCTCGAGTCATACGTCTTCGGGAGATGGTATAGTACTTCGGACATCTGAGCCTCCGCGGTTCTCAACAGGTGTTTGATGTGACGTCGAAAACCCCAATATGTCAAAGCTGGGTCTCGAAGATGATCGTGGCGTCGCCAATACTGACTTGTTCTGGAATACTTCTAGAAAACCTCCAGATCTTCCTCTGAGGAACCCAAGATAATATTGCGTGGGGACTAGTAGCTCGAGCCATCAGAAAACCAAGTTGGCAAATATGGCTGACGGGCTCAAGCTCGCGCTTCACCGCTTGTCGTGACGTTCGCAAGGAAAAACCCTGGCCTTTGCTTTCGGCCCGTGCCATCGACAACGGAAAAGCTCAAGACTGCCGCACATACACCAATTCAGAGCTACCGCGCCTGCTACTCTGCCTTGGATGAATAGCCACAATGATGATTATATTTACTCTACCTTAAGATCCGTAATGGAAGATCTGGCCGGGTGGCGTCTAAAAAAAGGCGAATTGTTATTGCCTTGTGCAAATCCACATCGTTTCCTGACTCCTGAGATATTCATTCCGGGTTTCGTATTCCTCGAGTGCCGGAAGAGCACATGAGTCGAACCGACCGTACCGGACCGCAATTACCTGCTCTGGCATGCTTCACCATGACCGTTAAACAAAAGTTATTCTGATTGAACAGACTCTCCAACCGCGCTTGAGAACCTAATCTGACTGGTCTAAACCATGCGAAGGCAGATTCTAGAATGACAGACCTTGGTCCGAAACCGTGTGAATTGAGACTATTCCGCAGAGCTGTTATCCGAACCGAAAGGACAACCACACCTGACATCTCCTAGCTGCTCTACTTTTGTTAAGCCAACTTACCGCTTCAACAACGACTCTAGTGGCGATGTTTTCGAAGCTATGTCGAACCGTTTCACAAAAGCGGGAGCCAGAGTACGCTCCGCTGGATAAAAGATACATCGAGGATGACGACCCGGACGTCCCTCCTATGCCTGAGTGCAGCCGCTGCAAGACCAATAAGCGGCTGTTGAAGATCTTGATGCTCACCCATCTGGTTCTTCTCCCCGCTGGAGCGGCCTGGTGGTATGTCGGGCGTCCAGAGCCCCTCAACAAAGCGTTGAAGGCAATTTCATTCTATTGTTGGTTCCTATTCCCCGTTCCCATTCTAATCTCACTAACCGCCCTCTCCTCGCAGCTCCGTTGCTCGATCGCATCGAGATACCCACGACGCTGCGATTCGATGAACCACAGAGACTCGCCGGCGGCAGCGGCGACATGACCTGGGGCTCTGAACCCAATCCCGAGATCGACGAGATGTGGGAGGACATCACGAACGAGGCCATCATACCTGTGACGGAGGCGGAAGTCATCGCCCTGAAGAAAGACCCCTCCGTCGCCGTGATGCTGCCGGAAGAGTATCGCATCAACAACGAAAAGACGTATCTGGGTCATGCACTCGTTTTCCACAGACTTCACTGCCTAGATTACATACGCAAGGCCGTCTACAAGGACTACTACTACCCCAACGGAACGGACGAGGTTCCGATGCATGCGCAGCACGTCGCGCACTGCATGGCGATGATTCTGGACCACTTGACGTGTGCTGGAGATCCTGGGATATATCGTGAGTGCCAATAGAACGCTACCACTCTTTTCTTTCACCGTCACTTGATTTTCCAACGAACACAGACGTCATTTCGTTTGTTTCACACACGTGGATAGGACTACTGCTGATCAACCACCCCCAACTCAGTATACCAGTGGTACGAGCACACCGAAATCCCCTTGCCGGATGCAAACACGTGGGGCAAGTGCTGGGACTTTAAAAAGTTCCGCAAGGAGTTCGACAAGGTCGCGCTCAAAGACTTCAGTCCGTTCCAGTTGCGCAAGCCACCTGGCGCCAAGTCCGTGACGGAGCACAACAACCTCCAGGAGATAATCTATAAGACGCATAGCAAACATGCTCATCGGAGTCCCTAAGCGCATGTAAGGTACTTGGTTGTCTAGTCGGACGCTTCAAGGCAAGAGATGTGGTCTCACTTGCACGGCGGACTACGCTCGATCAAGGACTGCTGCTCATTGTTCGTTAGCAGGGCCATAGAAGGCACATAGGGATGGACTACAAGTTCTTGAAATACATCATACCCCCAAGTTCCCGTCAGACAGGGTTGGATTTTGTCTTCCGCAAGGCATAGAATACAATGACATGACTGATTCCGATCATCCACGTTCAAGAACGCCAGTTACAAGCGCTGAGTCACAAGCCAGACATACATGGGGAATATAAACAGCCCCCCTCATCCAGCCCCTAAAGTTCAGCAAAAAGCAAAAGAATGATCAGTGGGAGGCTTGAACTCCCGGCCTTGGCATTACTCAACATGTGTGTATCACGTATTAGTACCACGCTCTAACCAACTGAGCTAACCGACCGAACCGATGATTGCTGGTTGTGGTTGGGCGGAGTGGTGATGGGAAGCCCTATGATGCTCCACGACAACGGGGCTTGTGGAGTGGGTTGAAGTCCTCAAGCTCCCTCAGAGTCTCCACCCCGACCTCCACTACCTGTCAAGGCTGACGATGGTGATCATAGATAGACAGGTGCAAAACCTTGAACGACTTTACAAAGTATTAGATACCGAACACCATTGGAAGTAGACATCCAAAGCCTAAGCCTACATCACCAGACCCAAAGCCGCGCCCGGCTGAACCCCACACACCCCTTCAAATACACAGGTTTTTGTCTCTTTGTACACAATTCTTTTGTTGCAGGGCAGGGCTTCGCTCTGCTCCCGAGGAGCTCATCCCACATCCGTCCTTGTCTAGTTTATCTCCCCTCTTCCTCCTCTGCTCGACCCTCCTCTGCTCTCTCAAATCCCTTCCCACTCATTCAAAGTTCAGACATTACAAGAAGCGCAAGCTTCCCGAAGGACCCCTCTCCACGAGGCCATCAACTTCCCTCCTGACGGCCCGCAGATGCCTGCGAACTTCCGCCAAATCGGTGCCACCAGGGTTCGAGCCTTGACCTGCGGGCGGCATAGACGCTTCGCATCTGCTGAGGAGATCCTTGACCCAGGTGCCGATAGCACCGTCACCCTTGACGGAAGCGCCGCCACGACGCTTGACATCTTTTTGCCAGTTGTCGACCGCGAAAACAATCAACTCGATGATGCGATTGCGAGCGTTGCCGCTGAAGCCGTAGTCTTGGGTATCAAAAACGCTTTCGAGCACGCGAGTGACCATGTCGTGAGAAACGCCGAGGCTGATGAACAGCTGAACGGGCCAGGTGGGGTCCGCGCCGATTTCGGCGTCTTGGTGATACTCAACAGAGTACCTGCAGATCTCAGGGAGAAGGACCGCCACGGGGAAGATGAAGCTGTCTAGTGATGTCCTGTGGGCAATGTTCTGAACCTTCACTGACACTGATTCATACGGCGAAGGCAGAACGGGGATGCCGGGGCCGGCCTCCTCCATGCGCAGGACAGCTTCCTCGTGAATCTGCTCGATCAGGCTAACCCATGTTTGCGAGATCGTGCTTGGGTTGCGGTAGTCCGCGCTGTGGTAGATGAGGAGGCACAGGTCGTAGTAGTTGGCTTGATCGGCGTATTGATTGAAAAGCTGTTCCTTGTCAGTAGACTCTTGGCAAGATGAGGTAAAGGTTACCTACGTCTGAGAGCGATATTATCTGCCCGTCAAGAGCTTCTTGAATCTCCGCTTTGCGTTCAGCCGCAATACGGCTGTCAGCCTTGAGCCTCTCCAACAAGTCGTCCTGGACGTTGGCAATGTCGAGCAGTTCGCTCACTTCATGGGCTAGGACCTGTTGCTGTTGTCTGCCGATACCAGCCGTTGCCACGCTCGCATTGCCCTTGGCCTTGCTGAGAAGCACGATGCGCTCCTTGATACCGAGCTTGAAGTCAGAGTTGGCGAGATCGGCTTGCACTTGAGCAGCCTCAAAGTATCGCTCTCGCTGAGTGTAGAACTTGCACAAAAGCTCGGCGTGGGCGACGTTGCTCCTCGCAAGGCTTTGGAGGTAAGTGATGACATGGGGCGACTCTATCGCCAGGATTCTGTCGGTCCAACCCTGTCCGATATACCATTCGTACAGGTCAAAGTGAAAGACCTCGTCGTCAGAGTCGTTTACCACGCTATACGCCTCCAGGCGCTTGGTGCCAATCAGCGTTAGTCTGCCATCGATCGTCTCCGGCTCTCTGCTCGACGCAGCATCCAGATGCTGCAGAGTCTCGTGAATCAACTCGTAGCACCTCCTACGTTCCGAGAAAGCATTCGCTCGAGGGTCGTTGGCAGGCTTGCCGTCGTGGACCCACGAGAGCGCAGTGTTGCCCCTGTCCTTTTCGCGTGCCACGACCAGGCAGAGCTGAATGGCACCGGCGTAATACTTGAGCTCAATGTACTGAGCTACAGCATTCTGGAGGTTGCCGAACGACAGGGCACCGGCAACGCGCTCAAACAACCTCAGACTCTCGTGCAGAAGGGTACGAGACTGATTGCTGTTGAGTGGTGGCTCGGATGCCCGCTTCAACTGCTCCTGAGCCTTGAAAATGACAACATCGTCGGGGCTGCAGAAGCTTCCACATCTCCTCCGAAGAGCGTCCGCCACAGTCTCGACATTCGAACCACTCTCGATATTGCGGTTGACAATCGACTTGACAAGAAGCTTGGCCAGGTCTTTTCCGGGAGCCTGGGAGAATAGCTTCTCGTAGGTGAGCTCCTTCAGTTCTTGCTGGGCCGTGGCGTCAAGTCTGGTAAAGATGTCGCTCACGCGCTCATCGAACAACATTGTGACAAAAGATATGCCCTCTGAGATGCTTTCCATCAACTTCTGAATAGCGTGAAGCGCCTGGTGTTCAGCCTGCAGCGCGACTTCTTCCTGCTTGCTGGCAACTCTTTGCAGATCCGAGGGGCCAGACAGGCCTTGGATAAAGCTCTTATTGGCGTCAAGGAATCTGCGAAGGCGCTCCAGCTGCTCTTGGATGGATAAAAGCTTGCCAAGCGACACCTTGGATCCGATCGAGATCCCGCCAGCTGGGCTGACGGCAGAAACCACAACGCGATTCTTCCAGAGAGTTCGAATCAGGCGAGTAACGTAGACACACAGCGCGTCGTGTCTCGGAGATAGACGAACAGATGTTGTGTTGAGGGGTGTACCATCGGCCTCTGTAATAGAGGGCTGACCGCCAAAGTCCACAAAGACAGCCCGAGCCCGATCTTCTGTTGCTTGGTCGATAGCGCGGGCTGCGCCGGGTTTGGCATCACCGCCATGCCCGCAGGCTACAGCTAGAGCGCAGGAGATCGTTTCCACACGACCATATCGTTGGATGAACTTGCGGGTCTCCAGCTCCAAGCCCTCGTCACCAACCGCTCCGCGAATGGCGGCGGCAAAAGTGTCGACAAGCCGGCGACGGCGAATGATGTGCACTCCGGTGTTGGTCAAAACAGCAAACTCGGTAGCGGGCTCGTCGAACTGGACAGCAAGCTCGTTTCCGAACCCAACAGGCTGATTTGCGGCGGCAAAAGTTTTCGTGATGAGACCAACATCTTCTGCCCTGCTGCCGATGTCGATCCAGTTGCCCTGCTCATAATACTTGAGACCAGCGGTGGAGGCGTTGGTCTTAATTCTTCCGGCTTCTGGTGCCGACACGAAAAGCTGGTCGATGTTGGGGTCAGACTCTTTCACAACGAAATCCAGGAAGTAGCCAGGAGCAAAGCGAGCGCCAAGTCTGCTCAGCGCAAGAGCCTTCGAGGAGAAGTCGATGATGGACTCGCCGGCGCTGTTCGTTCCAGCGCGGGCTGGGTTTTCCGAGGGAGGAAACTTGATAAACTGGACCTGCATGCTTTGTGGGGGGGTGTTTGACGAGACACCACCGATCATATATGAGGCGGAGCTCGTCGCGCTTAGGAACAGACGGCAGCCAGTGTTGGTAAGAGCCATCAGATGAAGCTTGGATGCCTCCCGCGAAGGAATAGCGCTAATTGAAACGAATGATGTGCGGTCGTTAAGCAGAGGTGACTGGGTAATCATATGAGTGATGTCACGGAGACAGGCGTTTCTCTCCTTTTCGATGACCTTGGTGAGCTTGTTAGGCCCATCCATGTGGTATGTTCGAATAGTAGACCTGGTGGAAAGAGTGTAGACGAGCTTCCGTGAGTCGTCGATCACGATGCTCTGCAGACCCTCCGGGCTCTTGTGCTGCCAGAATCCGCTCTGAAGAGTGACAACTGATGACCACCCGGGATTAGTGTGGTTGATCTTGCCACATCTGTTGGAGAACCACTTCTCCTCCTGCTGGTAATAGAGCTCGTGCAAATCGGTGTCGTTACTTCCACCGAAGAAGATGCGGCCGTCTGCAGTTCCGGCAATGACCCTTACATCGACACCTCGGAGGGGCAAATTGAGCTTTGTGCTGTACAGGGAGACGGTCTTCGTTCCCGATGGGGTGGGCGTGGCAGAGAGACCGAGAAGAGTCATTTCGGAGGACGTCGCGACGACCAAGATATGTGTAATGGTGTTGACAAAAATGCCGGGCTTCGGGGCAACGAGGGCGACGGCGTGAATCGTGTGCGGCTGGTCCTCGAAACCGATAAGCTCGGGGTCGGGGTGAGTGTAGTCCCACAGGAATAGCGAGTTGTCGATAACAACCCAAGCATGGTTGATTTCGGCGAAGAGACCCATCAGTGTCTGGAGCTGACCGGTATTATAGTGGCTGAAGACCTGATTCGGGATCGGATACATCTGCGTCTTGTGAAAGGGCGCCCATGCCGAATCGAGGGTGCTGTAGTCATATTCGGAAGATGCGCCTGCTGTACGGACGTCAGAAACGAGCGCGACCAAAGAGAAGAGGAATCAAACGTCGAAACAACTTACGCCTACAGTACGAATCCAGCTCAGGATAGTTCTCGTCGGCCTGCAGGAACTGGTTGATGGCTTGTGCAGCTCTCGTGACCGGAGGGAGGTTCTGCTGAGAAGCTTGCGACAAAGTCGGAACCAGACCAGCGCTAGTAGCTGCTGAAGATACCGTCACGGGAGCAAAGCTCGATGTGCCGACCAGAGCGCCGCTTCCACTGGTCGTTGTGCTGCCCTGGGCTCCGTCGCCCTCGACAAATAGGCGCCTTCTCGCGGCATCGTTGTCGCCAGCAAATCTTGAAGGTGCGGGCGTATTGAGGAAGGCACCCGGAACCGGTCGCACCGGGGTCATCTGAGGATAGGACATTGCGATCGATATCGTCGAGCAGCTCCGGCGGGATGAAATATGTTGGTACTGGCCAGGTCTAGGTCGTGGATGTAACGCGTCGCAAAAATTGCGGCCAGTCTATGGCGAGAAGAGATGGCGCTATTGAACCATCAACGGATGGCAGGTCGGTGCCTTCTTTTTTTTCTTCGGTCAATTGAACCTCGACTGACGAAACAAAAACGACAACGATGATGGCGGTATCGATTCGACGCGTGCGCAGCTCAAGCTCGGCCTTGACAAAGTGAAAAGGATATCACGAGCTGGCGCGGTCTCTCGGTGAGAAAGAGGTGAAGTGCAAGGCGCGGCGGTGCAGAAGCAGAAGCAATGCTCTAGTGTAAACAATTTCTGGAGGAGCTCCAAGAGAGGCTGGTGTCGGGCTGTAACTGGCGCTGGTTCTGGTGCTGCTGCGGGTACTTGGGCAAAGTAGGTACACTTCCTTGCACGGAATTTTTGTGCCGGGGTGGTGCCACTAAGCCACATCTGGCAGCAAGGCTGAAGGTGACGCCGTTCTGCCCAGGTCCGCGAGCTTGAGGTGAGAAAATGCGTTGAGGTTGTTTGCAGCCATTGTTACGCCAATTTCCGACGGGAAAGCACATGTTTCGATTTGTCCTTTTTTATTCAATGATTAAGTGTACTGGGGATATTTGACACTGGATTTTTGACCCGTCACATTTGCAGCAGATGTTCACCTTCCACCTCCAGGCTCTGGTTTCAATGCAGCCTAATGAAACGCCCTTCACGGCACGTCAGTGCGCTGGTTGCTCTTCTGCTCATGCAATGGCACTCCATCATGTCTCAACAAAACTTTGAGCTCGTAGCGTTATGACTTGTCATATCATCGACATATTTACTGCTTCTTAGCCTCACGAGCAGCCTTCTTGAGGGCACGAGTACGGATGTCGGCGTGCATCTTTAGGTTGAACCAAAGGGCCCACTCGTGCGCCACACCGATGGTGCTCTCAACGAGCCACAGCATCAAAGCGTGCGTCCACCAGGGCGTGTAGGTGTAGGCAAAGTTTTGGTAAATGCCAGTGCCGACTTTGCTCAGCGCTGCCCTGACGAAGTTTCTCGGGTTGGGAATCGTGACGCTCGCGCGGCGGATCTTGCTCATGGCTGTGGTGATGAGGTAGCTGATGACAAGCTGCACGTCGATGCCATCGGCCTTGAGCTCCTGGGCAAGAGAGCTACTCCAGTGTTGCAGGAAAGCCTTGCTGCCCGAGTAGGTGGCGAGGTATGGCGTGGGGATCCACCCGGCGAAGGAGCCCATAGTCAAGATAAGACCCTTCTTGCGCTGCTGCATCAACGGGGCGACGACCTGCGTGACCTTCAGGGTGCCGAGGCAGTTGATGGTGACAATATTCTGGAGCTCGTCGCGGGCCGTCTGGAGGAAGGGGACGGGGATGCTGTGGCTCTGCCCGACGTTGTTGATGAGAATGGCGACCTCGAGGCCGGAGATGAGCTGGGCAAGACGGTCGTAGTCGGCATTGTCGTCACGAGCAAAGTCCATAGCTAAGATTTTGACCTGGGTCTTGCCGGAGAACTTGGCCTCAATCTCGTGTGCGAGTGTTTCAAGTTTGGACTGAGTTCGGGAGACGAGGACGAGGTTGAAGCCCTTGCTGGCGAGTTGGTAGGCGTACTCCTTGCCCAGGCCGTCGGAGGCGCCGGTCACGACAGCCCAGGTGCCGGGCTTGCCATACTTGCGGAGCTATGGGGGGAAATCGTCAGCGTCGGTCGCAAAGAGGAAATTGCAGATTTTCTGTGCAGAGAGAGACAAACATACGCTTGTGCCACCAAGGACAAAGGCACCGAGGAGGAACTTGACGTAGCTGAGGAGCTTGGAAGAGAGAAACAGGGCGCCGACACCAGCCAGCAGAAGCTGGACGGGCTGGGGCAAGTTGCCAATGTGATCAGTGATTCCTGCCATAGTCACCGTCGCTTTTCTTCGTTCGAGAGAATTGGGGTGTTGTCGAAGTGGGCGGGGATGTGAAGGGCAGCGAGGGATGCCTCGGGAAGAGCTCGATCTCCTCTTGGCAGCGCACAGCTCCAGCACAGACAAAATGTTGAGAATCTTAGCTGCAGCTGTTGGAAAATGCCATGTAAAGTCACTAGCCACATATAGATAGTGTCAGGCGCAGCGCACGGCCACCGGCCATTGATACACCGTCGTCGACCCTGTGAAGTTCATCCCCCTCTTGTCCCGCCGTAACGTAGGCGTTCGTTTTCTTTATGGTCTTGTCTTGGTTGGTTTCTCTAAAATTTTGATGAGAAAAATGTAGCTGATCACAGCTTGAGCTCGACCTTCCATGGAGGGGTAGGCGCCGCATGCCACATGATGAAGCACGACTTCGGCCAACCGGCGCCCCACTACGCCTGTTCAGCCACAACTACAACAGGGGAACTGTACTTGTATGACTACAGGTACGTAGCTCGGATTCGGACTCCGTTACCTATGCGAAGTACTCCGTACTTGAATTGATTATTTGTCGTAGGACGCCGATCCAAGGAGGCATTTCACGGCGCGAAAGATCTTATATACCACCTTTCGCCCTTGACTTTCCCTCACGCCTGCGAAAGGAAGTAGCACTCTCGATATAATTCGCGTGTCAAGTTGCCAGAATGGTTTCCTTCGCCGACATCCTGCCACCCGCAAAGGGCATCCTCCCCTACTACATGCTCCTCGTACGTCTCTTTACTGCGCTTTACATACCATCAGGCCACACCGCTGACCCAATCGCATTTAGCTCTCTCTCCTGGCCATCGGCAACTCTGCGCAGAACTACATCACGCTGCACTACTCGCGCCGTCTGTACAACGGACAGTACGTCCGCAATAAGACCCTGCCCGCGCGCTCCGACAAGTACAACCCGGAGGACTCAGTGAAGAAGTTTGTGCCGGCACCGGCGGGCACCAAGGAGGAGACCATCGATCAGGGCACGCCGCTCGCCGCGCGCTGCTTCGGCACATGGACCTTGCTCACGAGCATCGTGCGTCTGTACTGCGCGTACCACCTGCACCACGCGCACATGTACGACCTAGCCATCTGGACCTACGTCGTTGCCTTTGGCCATTTCGCATCAGAACTGTTCGTCTTTAAGAGCATGACCTTTGGTGTGCCTCAGGCATTCCCCTTTTCCTTGGCCGGCATCGCTCTGATCTGGATGCCGTCCGTCCGAAGCTTCTACGTCGACAGCCCATAGATGGAGTTGTATGGTGTTGAATGTGGACGGTAGTAAGACAGACAGCACTTTGGGCATGAGGTGTCGGTATGGACATTGTCACGGGTCTATATATACGACCAATCATATAGTAATGAGTAAATAACACGATCAATACTATTTACCACTAGAATATATTCTTCTTAAATGCAGATTATCCGAGTCTCATTCGATAACATCTCCTTCACTACGCCAACGCATATGCTCAACTCCACCAGCCACCAATGCTTTTCTGATGCTTCTAGATTGACTTGCGGTACAGATCGCCGCCGGTGTCCCTCAGCCTGGCTGCAGCTTGCTCAGGAGTAATATCACGCTGAGGCTCGGCCATCAGCTCGTAGCCAACAAGGAACTTGCGAACGGTGGCAGAGCGAAGCAGGGGCGGGTAAAAGTGCATGTGCAGGTAGCTGTTCTCGGCCTCCTCCTCGGTGGCGTCAAGGGGTGCCTGGTGAATACCAGAACCTATCACGACATTAGCCAATAATACGTATACAACCAGGCGTCAAGAACTTACTGTAGGGGAAGTGGGTGTCAAAGAGATTGTCGTATCTCCTCGCAACTTCCTGGATGGCCTCTGCGAACTGCAATCTCTCCTCGGCACTCAAGTCGACCAAGGCGCGAACATGTCGCTTGGGCAGAACCAACACCTCAAACGGCCAGATACCCCACCAAGGAACGACAACGAGAAACCCGTCATTCTCGAACACGGTACGCTCCTTCTTCTCCAGCTCAACCTTGACGTAGTCCGCCAACAAGTGTCTGCCGGCGTGCTGCTCGCGGTACTTGGCCATCTGCACGAGCTCGGTGCCAGGCTCCTCGGGCATCGTGGAGGTCGTCCAGATCTGGCAGTGCGGGTGCGGGTTCGAACAGCCCATGGCGGCGCCCTTGTTTTCAAAGATTTGCATGTAGCGCAGGTGGTCGCGTGGCGGCGGCACGGTGCTCTCCGGCTTCGCGTCGGGCAGCTCGAGGGCGGCGGCGACCTTGTGCAGCGGGTTGGAAGGAGACAGGTGCGAGGCGTAAATGTGCGTCCACACGTCAATGACGGGCGCGATCTCGGCGGTGGTCATGTCGGCCAGGGTGACGTGATGTTTCTCGGAGAAGGTCAGGACGTAGCACTTGCCCGTCGCGGCTTCGGCGCGGAGGAGGGAGGAAGCAAGGTCTGGGGTGGTCAGTGACGGGGACGTCGAGATGAAGTTACGGCAGTGGTACCATCGCTATTCTCTTCAGGCTTGTAGTCGGCTTGGTCTTCCTTCACGGCGCTGTAGTCGTTGACAAAGACGAAGGTGTTCTTGTAGTCGGGGTTGGAGTCGCCAGCAGCTCTTGGATTGCGCGGGCAAAGGTAGCACTTGAAAGGTCAGCACACGCAAACGCTCCGTCGGAACAGTGTCGACATGCCTTGGGATCGTATTCAGGGAGTTTTGTGACGCCCGGAGCCTCTTGCTGACCTCTGTCCGTCTTAGCACAGGTCGCATCGCACCATTTCTTCCCGGACCGTTCTTACTGCCAGGGCCGCTTGGTCCGGTGAGGCGATACCAGAAGCCAGGTTCCCTTGAGCGGGTTGTACCGGCGGTGGGAAATATCGTCGAGGATGTTGTCAGGCATCACGCTTAACGTGGACGCGCCTGTCCAAGTAAATTCTTGCGGTTGATGTTGGTGGATGGCGGAGTAGTTGTGCGACAGGTCAAGATGCAGCAATGGACAATCGCACACGGTCCACCAAGTACTTCACGGAGCAAGGTAGAAGCGGACGAAGACTCGGCGAGTAAATATTATTTAAATGACCACGTTGTTCGGCTTTCTACAAATCTGGTTAAGTCCAAGCAGAAGACGTGCCTCCAGCCCTCCCACATCCTCGGCAGGTTGCGGCCGAGACCATGCGATGGCACCCGGGAGTGACAGACGGCTTGGGTTGTCATAAAACACCTCAGCTCACCCGGTGACGTCCCATCCTTGCAGAGTGGACAGTGAAGAAATGCCCCGCGCAACCCCACCATCGACGAGGCGCGCCATTGTGGTTGCGGGTTACTGGACGGTCGAATTAGCGGCGGGAAACTGGCGGAATTCTTGCAGTGAGGTGGAACATGATATTTCAGAAGTGGCCGTAGCGACTGGCGAGGATCGGATAGTAGACATGGCGCATTAGAGCTGATTTTCCTTCATCTGCCCATACAACGACGAGGGCTGCCAAGTGCGCGCATAGGACCGAAAAGAGAGGGACAAAATCAAACTGGGAAGGCGGGGATGGCGGAGCCGGCTTGCAGGTGTGACTTCTGCCACTCCAGAGATGTGAGGTACTAGTATTACCTAAGGTAGTAGGTAACGACAGACTACCTATACTAGTATTCATGCTTATGGCTTGAAGGTGTGGCACATGCGGCGAGGAAAGCTCGAGCCACACTTCTGCCTCAGGCACGGAGATACAACACTGATCCAAGCGTTGGCCGCACTTCGGGTCATTACTGCCTCCAGATCCCGTCATTGGATCCCCGGATTCGCTCCTCCCCAATCGTGTGGAAGCCTGGCTGTTTCGATGCTCAATCCGCAAAGCATCAATGTCAACACAGCGCGAGCGACACCCCGAAGTCCATCGATATTCATCCACAACCAGCATCTTTGCTGCTGAAAGAATACGCCGACCGCGTCGAGACAGTACACGCAAATCTTAACACCTCCCATGCCCGCTGCCTCACCGCGATAACCCGTCCGTCGTCGTACCAGGGGCTGGCCTCCACGTCCCCACCGCAGCCCTGGACGCAATGGGCGTCATTAGAAAGAAGACTGTTACCCGGGGTGGTGAGGGTGGTGTAAAATATCACTGCGATATTTGCTCTGTAGACATTACGTCGACTGTGAGTGCTTTGTCTGCTTTCCTCCTGCGCAGCCGTCATGAGTCCCCGCCGAGACTTCAGCGCATCATTCTGCTCTATGCGCGTCATACTAACGGCTTTGTGTTGACAGGTTCGCATCAGATGCGCCCATACCGCCTGCAACGACTACGACCTCTGCGTGCAATGCTTTTCACAAGGCAAGTCTAGCTCGAATCACAAACCAGAATCACATCCGTACCGCGTCATCGAACAAAACTCGTTTCCAATCTTCGATCGCGACTGGGGCGCCGATGAGGAACTGCTGTTACTCGAAGGAGCAGAGATATATGGCTTGGGGTCATGGGCCGACATTGCCGACCACATTGGTGGCTTCCGACACAAGGATGAGGTCCGAGATCACTACCTCAAGGTGTTCGTCGAGTCGCCGAGGTTTCCCTTGCCGAAACGGTGTAGTCCGCACGACAACGAGCTTGCGAACGAAATCTCTAGGGAAGATTTCCAAGCAAAGAAGAAGCGTAGGATTGAAGAGCGCAAAGACGCTGCCAAGAATGCGCCAACATTACAGCCCAAGACGAAGCCGACTGCGTCGGTACCGGCATGTCACGAAATTCAGGGATACATGCCAGGCCGCCTGGAGTTCGAGACGGAATACGCCAACGAGGCCGAAGAAGCGGTGCAACTCATGCAATTCGACCCCGGCGACGGTCTGAACCCTCGAACGGGCGAACTGGAGCCGGAGATGGAACTGAAGCTCACCGTCATGGATATCTACAACTGCCGCTTGACGCAACGTGTCGACAGGAAGAAGGTCGTCTTTGAGCACAACTTGCTCGACTACAGAGAAAACACCAAAGTTGAGAAGAAGAGGAGCAAGGAGGAACGAGATCTGCTAAACAAGGCCAAACCGTTCGCGAGGATGATGAACCATGACGACTTTGAGAGCCTATGTCAGGGCCTCATCGACGAACTCAATCTGCGGCAGGCCATCACGCAGCTCCAAGAGTGGCGCAGTATGCGCATTGGCGACCTCAGGAGCGGCGAAAAGTACGAGAGCGAGAAAGCGCAGCGAGCACAAAAGGCGGTCCCGATGGGCTCTATGGATAGGGAACGCATGGCCTCGGCTCAGCGTAACAAAGCGGCGGCGGTTCCCGATCCTCCAAGCGGCGCTGCCTTGCTCGTCGCGCCAGACCTACCAATCCGACCCGCGCCGGCGACAAACGGTACCAATGGCGTGGACGAGACCGAGGCAGAGAGCATTCCGCAGACGAACGGCGCCAACGGAACTGCCGCGAACGGTACCGTCGTCGTGGCCAACGGCGCAGCACCAACTGGTCCGGTAACACGGCAGAAGTACGTGGCACAGGCTCTTCCCGGCGTTACACCGCTTCCGCTCACTCAAGATGGGGCACCGGATCTGCATCTCCTCACACCAGAGGAAGCCAAGCTCTGCGAGGTGGTGCGGCTGCAGCCGAAGCCCTACTTGATGATCAAAGAGCAAATACTCAAAGAGGCACTGAAGAGCAACGGCACCCTTAAAAAGAAACAGGCCAAGGAGATTTGCAGGCTCGACTCGCAAAAGGGCGGCCGCATTTTTGAATTCTTCATCAACGCTGGGTGGGTTGGCCGAGCATGATGCTGTGTGGTGGCCGGCGATGTGCAACACGATTACATATTCTCGTCCTTAGGCGTGGTTGGCAGGCCCTGATTTTGGAGTAGCGGAGGTTTCGATTTCGAAGTAATCATATAGGTTTTAGAGATACCAATCCAAGAGCGTTGCCCTAGGACCTCGTTCCCAGTCTGCCTGCCTTGAGTTGAGGGCCACAAGCTGGGACACATGACGTTGAGTAATGTGTGACTTGGAGTCGCTGTCGAAACAACATCAGCGCTCACTTTTTGAATGCGGCACGTGGATCATCCCAACTACCATGTCGTAGATCAGACCTGGAGCATCATTTCGCTTCACTGTGCAGCATCCCGGCCCATGCCACTCGCGTGGAACGGACAGCAAGGTTTTCCGGGACGCGAGCTATGGCCGCCGTTTGAATTGGCTTTCGCGTACCGATGCATCACCGTGAACAGGTTCTGAATGAGATGATTTTAAAGGGGTGGACGGCCACCGGGTATATTCGTCCACTCCACGTGAGAATTAACAGTCAACACTTGACTTGCTTTTGTTCATGCCTAACCCATTCGATTCTCGATGCCCAGCACGCTCCTTCCTTTCTCTCCAAGTGACGACCCATCCAGAGAGCACGAAAATGATTGTTTCCATCCTGATACCGTTTACAGCATCATGGCACCAACGATACCGGCAGCGGCAGCGGCAGCGGCGACCAAGACACCAGTCTCTCTGGGCGCGGCGTTGAACGAGGTAGTAGTCGAAGCAGCACCTTCGGCAGCAGTGCCAGTGGCCTCCTCAGCGACAGTCTCGGTGGCAGCCTCGGTAACGGTCGCGGTGGCGCTGGCAGTAGCGGTAGCAGTAGTAGTGGCAGTAGCAGTAGCCGCGGCAGAACCACCGGTGATGCCCGCCAGGGCGGTAGAGCAGATGGCGCCCTCAAAGGGGCCGACGAGCTCGCTGAAGAGCGGGGTGTCGGAGCAGGCGGCGTAGATGGACGAGATCTCGGTGATGTGCTTGTCGGCCCAGCTCTGGAGGGCGGAGCTGTAGCTCGTGATGACCTGGCCGGCGGAGCCTGTGATCTCGGGGAAGACGCAAGGGTCCGTGATCTCGGGGATGCTGACGTCCGTGGCGGTGGCGAGGTCGGTGGGGACCTCGGGGAAGTCGGCGGTGAGCGTCGCGTGGGCCGAGGCGGCGGCCATGCAGGCGTTCTCGTCGCGGACGTCGAGGGCGCGGGCGAACTTGACGGGGAAGGTGCCCGAGATGTCGCGGATGGCGAGGGCGCCGGCGGCGAAGGCGAGGATGAGCTTGGACTGCATTGTGGGCGGTTTGGGGGTTGTGAGGGTGGGAGATCAGGCAAGGCAGTGAGAGTGAGGTTTGGGGTGAGAGAGGGTGATGTGTGGAAGTTGTAAGACGTAAGTCACTGGTGGTGAAGTCGGAAGGTGAAGTCGTAAGGTGAAGTCGCAGAGGTGAAGTCGTGGAGGTGAGGTCAAACGTGAGCCCACCCAAAGTGGGAAGGAAGCCTTTTAATCAACCTCACTCACCACCCCCTGACTCCTTCCTCGACAGATAGAGTGCGGTCGAGCCTTTCGCGTTTGCAGCGCCTGGTCCAGATTACCTCCACCATCCAACGGTCAAGTCTACCTGATCAGAATTCTCATCACGCCCGAGACGACACGGCACTAAGGTGCCGAGAGGTCTGATTCATCTCGTTTGGCAGCGCGCCCCTGAACGCCAGCTGGGCTCGGCTTGGCTCTGCTGCCTACAGAAGCGGCTGGCCGTGATGCAATGATCGGCAGATGCTGCCTTCCGGCCATGTGGTCAAGATTACAGCTGCCAGGGGTTTCTACCGGATAGATGTTGCGAGAAGGGCCTAGCTGAATGGAACTCCGGCATGACAAACACGCATACGAGCGGGTGGCTGCGATGCTGCGGCGCCAACGATGGTTGTCACGTAGCGGGTACCGGTGCCTGGCATGCGGATTGCTCTGGCGATGAAAGACAGTTGCAGAGGTATTTTGGATGTTCTCTACAAGTACCCGGATGTGGGTGATGGGTCATCGTTTCGATAGATCTCGTCTACCTTATTGAGCACTGAGACAGGGATGAGAAGTCAATGTCCATGGCGATGCCCACGAATCTCCAGTGTTCTCGCCCAGGTGTCCGCCTATTCCCTGCTTTTGTCTCCTCATGTTGAGTGACGCGGTGTTCCAACCAATGGAAACACTCCGATGTGGGAAATTACGTTGCGACTCTTCTCGGTCGTGATGGGGTTCAAGATGGGTTCTCGGCGGTCTGATTCGCTGGATGGGTAACTATGGAGTCTGGAAGGATTTGAGCTTGGGGCTCAGGAGCCAGCTGGAACCGTGGAGCTTCGTCTCCGGTTTTTGTTCTCTAGCGAATACATACCACTAATATCCCTACTGCATAAGGACATTGACGAGAATCATGAGAAACCCCAACAATGTGTGAATATGTATCTCTTAATACGGCAAAGGATATCACTCTTTCCTCTATACCCCTACTACTGTGGGAATAATAGTATGCCAGTCATGACTAGCAAACTTGTCTGCCTGCTTCGGTCGATCTCGAGCACTCCGGCCCAGGATTGATATGTGCAATTATTGCTGCCGGTTCAAACGCTTGCTAGCCGAATCGAGATATCAACGTCGGGATTAGCGAGAAAAAACGGCTGCCAACATCGGCAGAGGCACCGATATGCACTCCTTGTTTATCAAAATGCAGGCATAGACATCCATTCATACCGCTGGCTAAGCACCCACCTCAGGAAGAGGAAGACTCTCCACAAAACTATCGCAACGATCGACCTGGTAGGAAGTACAAACAGTAACGGCGACGACGACGATGATGAACAACCCTGAGTCTGCCAGTTGCTCTCTGTAAACCGGGTGCCAAGCCGGGCAGAAACAATTATTCCGGTCTCGAAGTCCAGGGCAACTTGCAACACTGCCCCGTTGCACGACGCCTCGACGCTAGTTAGTAGCGCTGACGGCTCTCCCTCCCGCTTGCGACGGCTTGGCTAATCAGATTCATCGTCATCTCGCTGGCAAAAGCGGTGTCTCACTGTTTGTGTTGGTTGTGGTACCCAAAACGCCGCACAACTCTGCCCAGACGCGTTCTGCAGAGTGTGGTAATGTTTACGTTGGGCTATGTGCTGGAGCGACTCAGATGCTGCTGCTTACTCCATTAAGAGCTATGATGGAAAACACCAAAGTTGTTCGGACAGGTAGGCTATGACAGGCGGGTTATTGACCTGCATAACCGTCGTACAATGCTTGCGTCGGCCTCAAAGTGCCAAATCCATCCAACCATCAAACAGCGTCTGGTCTGCCGCCTAGCAAGTATATAGTGTGTAATCAGCTGGTCTTTCATCATATGTCGATACAGCTGAATAAAGAGGATGATACCACCATACTTATGCCCTTGAGGCACTCGCTGTACTCTTCCTCGGCAGCGTAGGCCTGTCCCGGGACGACCATACAACCATCGAAACGAATCCAGAGGATCAACAACCTCGATCCTACAAGCCCAAAAAAGAGTGGCAACACTTCACACCCACCTCCGTGGCCTTGTTCCCACTCGCTACCCAAAGTCCCGTCATACCTGGCACACAGGAGCAGCCAAGCTTCCACAAGCCCGAAGTCCCTATTAGATTCCCTCGCGGTGGAAGCCACGAATGCCGAAACGCTCAGCCATTCGTCGCCTGGCGCTCGGTAGGGCTGACATGCGTCTCTAAACCCGGCGACCTTATCCAGTCCTCGGGGCTTTTGTAGACGTAGGAAGTACGACCATCTGGCTTTTTTTGGTGCTTGCATTGCCTCCTGCACCCTCGACGTCAGAGAATCCGCCGTGTCCGGGAGGATGTTGGTACTGGTCATTTATAAAGGGAGGGTCTCGCAGCGTGGGAAATTTGGCTTGTAGGAGAGTTGGTTTTCCTGTATTTCGGCGTTCATCCATACACCACCTAAACCAACATGAAGACAGCAGCTTCGTCTATCGCTACTTTGGCGGGCCTGTTCGTCACGCTGGCACAGGCTCACGTTGCCATTACCTATCCTGGCTGGAGAGGAAACAACCTCGGATCAAATGAGACATATCCATTCGGTCTTCAATGGATTTATCCATGTGCGTCCCAGAGCCATCAAGGACGGGAAGAATCAATGGCTGACACATACCTACCGCAGGCGGCGCCATGGACGTGACGCATAACCGCACTCACTGGCCCATCGACGGCGGTTCGCTCGCCATCCAGCCCGGATTCATGAGGGGCCACGAGAGCGCCCTCATGTACGTCAACATCGGCCTCGGCGAGGAACCGCAAAACTACACGACCGTGCTGGTCCCCATGTTCCACCTCACAGGTCCCACGAACGAGGCATACAATGGCACGTTCTGCATGCCAAAGATCCCCCTGCAGGACGGAGTGACGCCGAGGAACGGTGACCTGGCCTCGATTCAAGTCGTACAGGCGGCGAAGCATGGGGGCGCTCTATACAGCGTAAGTCTCACGTGATCTGGACATTATCAAGGCTTTGTTGATTGACTGGTCGACAGTGTGTCGACATCATCTTCACCGACGACGAGTCAGAGGTCCCGTCCGTCACGGAAGACAACTGCTTCAACTCTACTGATCTCAAGGTGGAGGCTGCGGGCATCGCGATCAACTCTGCGCCCATTACCGAGCCTACGGTCACGGCTGTTACAACACCAAGTCCAACACCAACGAGCGGTGGATCAAAGATGATGGTGTCGCTATCAGGGCTCGTGGCTCTGATGTTCTTGATGTAGGTAACCTCGGCATGATGCAGCGTTTGAGGACGAGAGTGCCCGGGGTGCTCGACTCGGGTGACGAGCTGAATGACAATGCTGTATCGAGACGTCACCGTCGAACTTGGGTTTCTCCAAAAATACTAGACTACAAAAGTCTGGATCAGAGGTGTTGCAAGCACTGGTCAATGTTCACCAATGCCATGGCTGTCTTGCCAGGGGCTGGGCGTCGGTTAATGAAAAGCTGGGTGACTCCATATCGGCTGGCAGAATTCGATATCTTGTGCCATAACGTTACTGCTGGTACACATGAATTGATGTTGAGATTGACGAAGTAGTCCTCCATGTGACACTGTTGGCGACTAGCTCCACGCCATAGTCCGAGAAGATATCCAATGTCAAGCAAGCCACCATGCACTCCGCTCAGCTTGAAGGTCGCACCTAATAGTAAACAAGGTCATTCTACACTTCAATAGATGTTAAAGGGGAGGTTCAAATGCTCTCTACCAGCGGCATCGCGAACATCAATACCGAAGATATTGAACAGAAGCCAGTATCTGACAGGAGTTCTGAACGTGTACAACGCACTATCAAGACGCTTTATCTCCGTGATTGGACCCCGTTATGTCAAAACTTCACGAGCCAAGTTGACCTAGACACCAACCACTCGACTGGTATTTACCGAATTTGGATGGAATCCAGTCTCCCAGCAACGGATGCGACGAGGGTGCAGTTCATACCGCGCCTCTCGGGCACAACTGGGACGATAACCATGGCCTTAGCTTGCCTGTTATAGTGACGGCAAGACCAAATACACCATTTCGATCGAAGACGAGTCTTTCTTCATTCGAGATAACCTCTACCGCGCTCTCCATTTGCTCCGAAGTCTAGGGGACTACAGCGGAGATCGCATGTTATGGGTTAATGCTGTCTGTATCAATCGGCAAGCCACAGCCAAACGCGTGCAACAAGGTAAGAGAATGGGCGAAGTTTATGGGCTCTCTGCGTCGTCCGACTTCGGGACCGGTCCCTGTTAAGGCACATCAACCGACAATACATCTTCGGTGTGGCGGAAATGGTGCTCTCCGTCGAGTTCACCGACCACGTTTCCGTCATTTCGAGAAGCTTTTGCTGATATAGTCGGTTGTGGCTACCAGGGGGACGCAGAGTCAGACCAAACAGGTGTTCTCCGCCGGCTGACGTCTCGCGCCACGATACCCTTGGACAAGGTGTACATCGTCAAGATTCAATGAGTATGGAGTACGGAGCTCTACCAAACGTAAATCCTTTCGGAGGACAGGATAGAGTGAAGCGGATGATAAAAGGTTCCGGCTCTCGCAATTGTCCACTACAACACGACCCTTGACGAGACCCGAGAGCGTCCTAATGATCCAGCTTCGCGGGGATTCCTCTCCAGTACTCGATGGCTTCCCTCCGGATGTCATCTCGCTCGATCCAGGTCCCATTCTGGCTGACCTTGACCTGCCACCCCAAGTTGTCCGAACCAGGCTCTGCGTACTTCTTCCACTCAACGGCGCTATCCCACTTGTACGTGTTGGGATCCCCGCTGGCGACGAAACTCGCGTAGTACCCAGCCAGCACCTTGCCTGCCTCAGGGAATTGAGTTCCCGGATCCGCATACGCATACGGAACATCCGCCACGTGCGAGATGCCGAGATATGGGGTGACGCTGTTGTTGGTGTTCCAATGCAACTTCCAGACTGGGATTCCGGCCGCGGAAAGTCGGTGAGCAGTCTCCTGAGACGCACTGATGTACGAGGTATCGCCGTAGACGGCAGTGAGGCGAGTGAACTGAGTCGACTGGCCACGGGCATCTGAGTACTCGGTGCCAGGATGGGTTTCGGGATCGGGGTAAAGACGTGAGAATTTCTCGCGATCGCTAGCGGTGAGACCGGGGTAGAGATTCGAGAGCCAGCCCCAAGCTTGGTCGTCTGTGGTCAGGTTGGTTGGGGCGTACATGCTGCCCTCGTCGGTGATGAAGGAAGTCAAGGCTGGTAAATGATTCCACGAACCAGACTCCCAAGTCTCAGACGGGGGACGAGGAATGATGCTGGCATCTGTGTTGAACCACGGTCAGCTTAAACTTAACGTCCTGAAGCGAATGTGCTCACCGGAGACTGGCTGAAATGGATGAGTGCCGTTGTACCGGTATTCCGCGAGCAACGCAGTTGATGTCTTCTCGATGAGTTGCGCGTCAAGCGACCTCAGACACTTGAGCACAACATCAATGTCATCCGAGTTCTCGCAGCCCACTCTTTCCAAGAATTGCTCGTACTGTCTGATAATCAGAGGATCAGAGGCATTCGGGAATGAACGGCCTGTCGGTCCACCTGACTGAAAGATGGCCTGTTGAAAAAGCTCTTCGCCAGGCGCGAAAGGGTTCTGGTAGTGAAAGCCAACAGAGTGTGCTCCCGCAGACTTGCCGCCCAGGGTCACTCGGGTAGGATCGCCGCCGAATGAAGATATGTACTTGTTGACGAAGCGCAGCAATTGGTGTTGGTCTTGCAGGCCAAGGTTGACTTGGTTTCTTTCTGCCAGGAGAGGCGAGGCGAGAAACCCAAGCGCGGCGAGCTTCAATGGCGTTAACACGATGTAAGAGTCAAAACGAGTGAAATTTGACGTACTCTGTAGTTGAATGTGACAACAATAACCGGCTCGGGGGAGGCCGCCACGAAAGATGCACCGTCCCAAGTGATTCCGGCCGAGTTGCGAAAGAGACCCTAATGCTACAGTCAGAAAAGCAGTTTCCCGACAACATAGACTCAGTATAGTAACACGTACTCCGTGAATCCAGATCAGCACCGGTAGCTTCGTGTCCAAACCAACCCCCGCAGGCCGATAGACATTAAAATTGAGACAATCTTCGCCGTACTCCACGTCGCCCTTGACGAAGGGTATCAGGTTCGAGTTTCCCGGCTCTTGAATGCAGACTTTGCCGTAAGACTTGGCATTGCGGGTTCCGTTGAATGCTGGGGGCCATCCCACTGGTGAGAAGCGGAGGTCGCCGATCGGTTGAGTAGCATAGTCGATTCCATACCAGACGTCAACGGGTTTCGAGAGCGGATAGCCAGATGTAGTTTCGTTCAAAGTTGTGCCGATGACGGACCCATACGATGGGATCTCAATAGTGAGACTGCCGTTTGATGAAACAGGACTGGCATAAGACGCTGATGCCAAGACGAGGCTGGCAATGAGCCTCCTAGTGGTGTTCCGTGCTAACATCGTGGCGACCTCAAAAGACTCGTAGCCTAGACGTTTTGGAAACCGCTCAAGAACGACTTTGTCACTACAAGTCGCCTTCTCCCTGGAAGTTTTATATACTGGCCGAGGAAAGTGATATCCGGCCAACTTGCCGCCGAACACCGGTGATGTGTCCCTCGTGGTACTGTAGCACCCTTGTAGGTCCCACCGCGACGAGGAGCGTTCCCCGCTTCGACATTGATAACGCAACTGCTGGGCAAATGACGAGACTTGCGGGATGGACTCTGGCTCCGAAGAAACCATGAGGTCCAAGTGGATCACGATCATCTCGGCTCCGTAATCGGTGACGGTTGGCGATTCATCAACTCCAAGAGGAGAATATAAACGGCAGGCCGTCTCTGCCATACGCTAGACCCAATACGACGCACCATCTGCCTTCTATAACCTGGATGAGCAGCTAGCAGGTCTACCAGCATAGTCTGTTGTTACTTGTGGATCATCTACAACGCCACTCGAGCGGTTGAAAGTACCAACCCCATCAGCCGGACAGCTGGTCTTAAAGTCGGCACGAAATGTTGAAGAGCATTTGGTTCATTTGTCGATGGCCTCATTTGGCGGAAGAACTTATTGTCATCGGTTCCCAAAAGCTTTTCGGTACGACGACCGGAATACCAACATTTTGTGATTGGTATAAATGGCTATCCCCGTGGTTCTCTCAGATAATTCCTAGGACGCAAACAATGTCAAGATCATATACATTAGCGGTAAATCCGAAAGGCGTAACGAGGCCAATCTCAAAACATCTGTTTCCTGACTGGAACCCTGTATCAGACCGAGAGATCTTGGAAAAGGGCAACTATGATCGGGGAAAGGCTCCTGGCCTGCGGCAATGGGATTAGATCGCGTAGTATTGATCAGCGGAACGTAAACATTCAAGTCAATTGGGTCTTAAATGCAGAGCATAGGGGTTTGATAGTCTTGTGTAAGGATTGTGTCCCGCCACTGACTCCTGGGTTCATCGGCAGCTTGACGAACAACACAATGGCTTATACGCTGCAGAGTCAACGTATCGTGTGGGAAGCGAGACAGGGAAGCGAGAAAGGTCGAGTAGAAGCTTTTACGCAATTCAACAAAACGCCAGCGTGTCCTACATAAAGATGAATGTCACATCCCATAACTCATATTGAACGCTATTTTCCCTCATTTCGCCATTGTCGTCGTGTCATAACTAGCTCAGTGGCTCAGAACTTTTCAACTGAGGATGGCCTGCCTCACATCCAGATAAACATGGACGTGAATAAGGCGATAAACACCATACAGGAGCCCGCGGTGATGAAGGATGCTGCGCTCCGGCCGTTGCCGCCGTTGTTTCCGTTGTTGCCTCCCCCATTGTTACCATTGTTGCCGCCGTTGTTGTTGCCGCCGCCGCCTCCTCCACCGCCTCCACCGCCTCCTCCTCCATCCTTGCCATCCTTTTGCATGTTCAACGTGAAGAACGTGCCGCCGATCGGTTTCTTGAGACCGGCTTGCTTTCGGAACTGGGTGAGCTGCAAGGAGTCAGCGTCGTCGTCAGACGAAAGGGGTCCCTCGCCTGGGCCTTACGTTGAAGTTTTTGCGAGTCATCTTGTCCAATCCAACCATGTCGAAGCTCATCTTGTTCAGCTTTTCCGGTTGCGCATAGAGAAGGTAGATGTATCGGTGCATGCCGCTGCCGGACTTGGGCTCGGGGGGCATGTACTCGTTGAAGGCCGGAGTGGAGTTGGTCATGATCATGGCCGACGGGAGCACGGCCGATTTCGTCTGTTCGACAGTGAAGTTTCCGGCCAGATAGTGGCGCATGTTCCGCTCGCTCGGGTTCTCTCTTGATGGGGAGTCGGGCCCGATCTGTTTGGTTTAGTCACACGTTTTTGACTTTGGAGCGTTGAAGTAGGGCCTCACCATGTGAATGATGAATCGCGAATTCCGGGTGATGTTGCGAGCGTTCATAATGTTCTCCACGCTGAATTCGAACGGGAATTTGACTTCCTTCATCTTGAGCTTGATACCAGGCATCAGTAGCCCTTTGTCCCCGTCACTCGCCGCGTATCCCGCATAGAAAGAGACCGTCGGGTCAAAGGAGCCCATGACCTCGGGCACGATCCCGCTCTCCATGAAGGCCTGGTGGAACTCGGAGGTGGACATGCCCCGCGGAGGCATGTCGTTGTGGGCGACAGCCACTGACGCGAGCAGTGCCACGACGTTGATGATGCTCTTCATTTTTGGTGACTGGTGTGACGACGAATGGTTGCGCGTTCAGCTGCGGCGAGATATGGGCGCCAGGCACCAGATGAAATACAGCAAGGGAGAGAACAAGGGGAGGACCTGCAACGAATCGGACCCGCTGGCAATCCATGGTGATCAGAGTTGGGTCTAACGGACTTAAATGACCATCGTCGGTCAACCAGCTCAGCAACAGTACCCCTGGCATCGCGGCATCGCGGCATCACGGGCCAAACATCAGCCTGATGTCCTGGATCTCGACGTGCGCCAGATGGACCGAATATGCTCTCGCTACGAGACACCAAACAATGAGGCTATTAGACTTCCCGACACTGCTCGAATGGCTGGACGTGCGCGGGGTGCCGCACTTTAAATCTCGTCGTGTGTGTCCAGGTATGTGCTTCAAAAGTTTCAGGAACAGGCGTATCCCCACCACCACCATGGGATCACCAAGTGGCCGGCGTGAGATCAAGCTTTTTGGACGAGGCAGGTGTGTTGTTTCCAGTATCCCGGCAGCATTGACCATGTGTCGCAAAGTAGTTGGATGCGCGGAGGAAGAAGCTCGTGGTGCTGACCCAGCTCAGCAATGGCCATTTCGTGGGCGTGTCGCGTGAAGGGCTGAAGGCCAAGTCCGTGGACTGCCTGTCATCGCGTGATTGCATAAAGGACCCTCTAAATAACTAAACTCGGCTTTGAAAGACCCTGCAACAGATTGCTATCAGCGAACAGACAGCTGAACCTTGGAGAAGCCTACGATCTCACAGCCTTGTAAGAAGGGAGGGTCGAGCGATTGTGATCCTCAGTCTTGACCTCGTCAACACGGCGACCAGCTGGGGTGCAGTGAGGTCGACCAAGACCTCCACGAGCTCTTGCTTCTCGACGAAACCTAACACCGATGACGAAAAATCCGAACTGAACCTTTTCAGCCGCGTAGTTACGGCCGGGCCGGATTTCGAGTCGCGGTGTAAGCTTCGCCTGAGCGACCGAGCAAAAGTGCGTTTGCCCGCACAGATGGAGGAGACCACCAGTAGACTGGCTCAGAGCTAAAAGAAGCGCCTTCACAGGTCTAGAGTGTGGAGGTAAAGCGACAGATATACTGAGAGTGGTCCTCTCGAAACGTTGTGTTCGAAACCAACTGTGGTGCGCCCACGTGTGCGAGACGTTGATCTGGGCCAGGGAGTCCGATTAATACAAGTTCCACATACTAAAGACCACCAGCTGAAGTTTCTGCCCGTCCAATATTGCACAGCCACCCAGACGAATGGATGCCAAGACGAGAAACGGAACTGTTTCAACCCGCCAAGAAAGTCAACGAGGCTGGAACCCAACTGATAAAGTCTGTCCATGTTCGACTGGTCATTGAATCCTTGCAACTTCATTCGGCGGGGAGCGCCGCGCTGTATGTCGGACGGAAACTTCACCCGCCCACTCTTCCTTGTTCTTCCTCACCTTCACCTTACTTAGCAACCCACAGGCTGGACGCAGTAGGCAAGAGTACCGCTCGGATTGGTGCCAGGCACTTGATACAGCTTAGCCTTTTGTTGCGATGATTCATAAATATATGCGACTGTAGGCTCACATCCCAAACCATGGAGATGGGATCCCGGTGCGGATCAGAGTGAGGGGTATACTCTATCACGCTCACGATCTCTTCCGGCCGCTCTTGTCGGTTCACATTGCTTCGGAAAGGCGTAGGTCATGTCCATGCCTAAGTTCAAGTGATTAGCGCCATGATCTGCTTTTCCACACCATCGCATACCAGGTGAGAGACGATGCGTGGGGGTGAGTTTGATGAATCGCCCGCGACGCCGGGACTGGTTCGAATCTGGCCATCCCGCGTCTACAGTGCAGACGGAACCCAGGCGGCGATCTGGCCATGACTTACTGTGTATATCCGACTTCCGGGATCGCTTATTGGGCGTTGCGGGTCGACCTTCAAGGACCACCGACGATGTGAGGCGGCTGACTCCGGTGCACACGCTCAGCAAGGGCTCAAGCTAGTCGTAGCAAAATGCGATGAAGTTCTCGATGGCAATATCGTTGTTTTCCTCAAGAATTCGGTGTTCCATGCCGCCCGGCACTAGCAGGATGTCAAGGGTGGGCGCACTGATAAAGTCGCCTGTTGCCATGATGCTGGCATCGATGGTGTCTGCGCGGAGCCCCGGAGTTGCCCTGCTGGTCGGACTTTGCACTGAAACTGGCCCGGCCTAGTGTGCGATGATGGATAGAGTGATTTCCTGACGGATGGAAAAAGGTCACGTGGTGAAACTTTCTCTTGGATATTGGGACATACAGAAAAGAAAATATCGAGAAGGCCGCAGACTGTTACATCCAAAGGTTAATAATCTGGAAAGACCACCCACACTTATATTGAGCACTCGTTTCACAAACATCATCTGTTCATCAAAACCTACAATCCTAAGCGGAATGCTTGATTCGTCTCTGACATGTGAGCCTGGACCCACGACGCTGCCCAGAGCTCCTGGCACCTGGCGCACCGGGAAAAGGATGGGAAAACCAGAGTTCCATTCAGACGTATGAGAAACAGCAAGTCGTGATTGAGTTCCTCACGATGGCGTAGTTGAACATGACTAGTTCCAGCAATATGCATAATGTTGCTATTCATTGCGGCTTGGCTCATGCTTTTATTTTAACCTTGTGTCTTTCTCTAACTTAGGTATCAAGCAACTTTGGGACTGTTCCACGGCCTCTCCCACGCAACGATCTGGTGTGGTGGTGGTCAATGGCAAAGTCTGCAGTCGTTGAGAGCGACAGAGAGAAAGCCAAGGAGAGAAAGCGAGGACTTCTACATCTCGCATTCTATCGAAAATTATTAACCCGCTGATTCCTTTGACATGCAGAAAGAAGGATAGTCAATACGATGAGTCGGCATCGGACCCCGATAAATCGGCACAAGACATCTGTCCGATCCACTATATCGACCCACTCCGGCGCCGTGTCCGCCTCCGATCGCCGTGACGTGCAATCGGCCAGGCCATAGTCAAAGGACACTCGTGAAGCAGAAAACATGACTGAGCACGACACCGAATTGATCTGCACTGAGAGAGAGCACATCAAGTAGATGAAAGCTGTCCCGACGCCGACATATGCTCGAAGCCGAGGACCAAGAGTCCAGTCGCCAGCTGGCAAATCGATCACAATCCATGCAACTATCGACTCTGAAATGCTGACGTGTATTCGCTACCCTGCCAATCCTTCCGGCGACTTTCTCGGACACTTACTGTTCAGAGCTGAGTAGATCATAAACAGGCCATCACGTATAAATCGCAGCAAAAAATCTCATTGAAGAATGCAAACCTCCACCTCTTTTGTCCCTCATACGCAGAGTTGTAGCACAGCCCTTCAACTAAAGCAAACTCACCCATCCAAGCATCCGACACCTCAAGCAAGAATTTCGGAGCTCGCCCTTAGACATGGATGACTGGGAACAAAAGCTCGTCGACATTAGTCGCAACATTATGGGCCCGCTCAACGCCCGAGTTCTCCGTCAGATGGGGCTCGGGCAGACGACCACAGCCCCCATTGCGTTTCTCGAAAATGCTTGCCAAGCGGCTCCGGCAGTGCAGGAGCTCTTTAAGACTGTCAATCGGAATGTTTTGAGCGAAAGCTTAGTCCTTTTTGGCGACAAGGAAAAGAAAATGGTGGACTTGTTCGAAAAAAGGGTTGAGTGCGAGGGGTGGACGGGTGCCAAGGGGATGCTCGTTGATACTTCTGTCAGTCTTTTTCTTCCTTTTGTCTTTCAAAAGCCAACTCTGACGCTTCAATTCTATAGACGTCCGGCCTTGAGGATAGCTCCTTGACCCATGTCGTCGCAGGGCTGACGCTGCACCTGGCGCCGTCGCCTGACGACGTAGTCAACGATGCAATCCGCATCCTTAAGCCCGGTGGCGTTTTTGGATGCACTACGCCGCATGCCTTGCACACTGATGGGTGGATGACAGACCTCAAGGCGGCTTTCGAAACGTTCCCTTTCCACGCGCCGCTGTCTGACAAGGAGAGGAGCCAGATCACCGAGTTTGGAAGGTGGTATGATGAACTTTGGGTTGAAGAATACCTCAAGTCAAAGGGGCTCACGGACGTTCAGGTGGGCATTGAGCATGGAGCTGTTGAAGTCAAGAACGCGAAACATTGGATCGAGGTTTTTGGGCCAGCGGTCGCGTGGATTGTTGGAAGCGAATGGGACGAGAAGCTGAAGGAGGAGCATCCCCTGAGTGAGGTCCACCAGCTTCTCGAGGCGTTTTTGGAGAAGAAATACGGGGGTGAAGGTTGGAACTTCAAGTCTGCGATCATCGTGGGAACCGGAACTGTCTGCAAGTGAATGGGACGAGAAAAGCGCATTTTCTGTACATTCTCCCGGCGCACCAGCGAAGCTGGTGTGGTCTGTTCGGTATGTAGGTTCACTCCTAATCCTGGTTGCCATAGAAGTAGAGGTATTTTTGCCAGTCTCATCGATTCAACGGAGGACAAGAGCGCAAATAATGGACGCCATCCCATGAACGATGACTGGCTGTGTATAGGGACACATGAACCATTCAAACATGTGTCATGTGCCGAGAGTAGATGCTTCAAAAGCCCTCAGCTGGAAGCAGCACTTTTGAGACTACAGCGACATCCGAGTTCGTCCTACAGGGGGGGCACAATCTGACGACTTGCATATCACAGGAGTTGACGATTGGCCGTACTTCATAGGCTGGGTTCTTTTAGCAAGCCAAAAACTGTTAGGAGTACGACATTCAGCTTGGCATGCAAAATGGCGCCCAATCATCGACATATCTAGCTAAAAGGACCTCACAGAGCAGAAACAGTCTGACCAACGCATGTTGAACTCAGGCAGTGGTTGGGCTTTCAAGCTGTTGTCGGCCTGATCGTTCGCCTGATGGTTCGCATCTCTTGCCAATCAACAAATAGACATAAAAGGGCAAAATTCTGCTGAAAGAGTTTTCTCTCTTGTGATCTGTACTCTCTTGCTTTCCACTGTTTTCCAATAGCGCTTGGCTGAGCTCAAGAACCAATCCAAGTCAATAATTTCAAGCAACTTCATCAGCCGACTTATTTCAGGATGGACTTCTCAACCGCTGTGGCGACAGACTTATTCCTTGATTTTGGCGACAACGATGACCTAGGCGTTCTTGCTGCACTTTCACACAACGATCCAGAAATGATCGATGCTTCACCTTACGCTCGACCACCCGCTTTATTCTCGCCGACTCTCGTCCTCCGTCCTGCCACGCCAGCACCTCCGGCCAATGACGACATTCGGAATCGAGATTCCACTTGGAGCTACGCGACTGGACAAAGACCACCATACCCGGAGACGTCGCGCGATTGGCTTTCCAAGAAAGAAGTCATCCGACGTTTATACCTGGTCGACAACCTGCCTTTGCGGGAGATCGTGGACATCATGGCAAAAGAACACGCCTTTCTTGCAACGTAAGCAACCACTCTGAGAGTATTATAGTAAAGAAAGTAACTAATGTCGCTTAGAGAGAGGATGTACAAGAGGCACTTCCTCGAATGGAAATGGAAGAAGTACAACTCCAAAAGCCTTCGAGCTTCTCAAGCCAACGGCGACACAGTGGAAAGATCCCAAGGCTACAATACCTGCAGGCGGCCTTTCAAGCGACATTATTTTGCTTCTTCGACTGTGGCGAGCAAAGTCGGATTCCCGAGAGGACGAAGAACAGAGGCAGAAATGAGGACTTCATGCTTTTCTATTCCAGCTTCAAGAATGTTGCTCTTCGGAAAATCGAACGACCGCCGGCTTCAAGCTCTGTGCGCGAGCGCACGCGATTTGATTTGCGGCTGGTACCGACAATATCCCATTTGGGACAATCTTCAAAACTTCAAATTCCCACGTCTACCGTATGCCATTATGTGTGTTGGGGAGTCTTTCTGTTCTTCTTGGCAGTTCTTTGGTGATGAAGACTGCAATCGAGGTGGACTACTCTTACGCCAAGCTTTCCGCGGGCTTGAAGCCATTCTCGACAACGATCCAATGGAAACTTTCCGTCTTCTGTTTCTTCAGACACCATACAAATTAACTATGGAAGCAGTAGACAAGCTGTATTTCAGCCACATCGGCGAGTTGCTCAAGCTAAAAAGGCCAGGCCAGCCTGTCACTCAAATCGCCACGCTTCTCAATGAAATGCTCACAGAAAGCTACGAAGAATACTGCAGCGGCCTAGAACAGCTTCATCATGCTGCTTTGGACTTTGCCACTGAAGTCTGGGGGACGGAGGATGCCAAAACCCTCCATTTCATGATGGAAGTGGACAACCTCGATGACAATTTGAACTCACAATGGTCGACACAAATCTCAGAAAACCTCCAAAGGTTGAAGCTGCAAGCGAGCGATTCACTCGGACCTAACTCATCGGAGGTTCTCTGTTTGGATGGCCAACAGTTGAGAGTTTCAACCAATCCGTCTGAAGTTATGCGTCTCCACGCAGAACATGTTTCTCGCTTGCATACCCACATGGGTAATGCATCATTCGACGAGTGGGAAGATTGGGATATGATAAGCCTGCTTGCATATGCACACTGGAGCCTGTGTCTTTGTTTGGAAGAGAGTGGCGATGCTGAAGCTTGGATCCCATACTGTAGGGAAACCATTCGGGTCTTGAGCTACGCGTCGGAAATGGCCATGGACGATTGGGACAAGGAGCGATTCGCCATGGAGTCTTTGGGATTCAGTTTGAAATTGGCGGAGGACTTGGACAACATTAACATGTGTGAGGAGGCAAATCGCCTGAGAAGCAATATCGCGGCATCTGAATACCTTCGGGGGCTAGAGAAGAACGAGTTGCTGGAAACATGGCCGGACTTGGTTCTCGTGTGACGGGCCATGATCCAAGGCCACTCACTGTATCATGCATGATGCATATCAATTCGAAGAACAGTGTGATGCCACAATCATTTTTTGGAGGGTTGTAGATGACAAAATAGCCGAGCGGCGACATTAAGATTTTGTAATCTCGAAATGTTCTGCTCAACAACCGAAGTTACACCTCATGGCAGACTGGATGAAGTAACAGAAAGGGAACAACTGGGTACGACAGTGGCTAAATATGATGCTTCTATACCGGCTTCTGACCAGCAAGTGAGTGATAGAAGACATGCGAGTGGATCGAGGTCTTCAACAAATCCTTCCGCACATCAATCAGGAAAACCTCAACCTCCATCGGGGTCCAGCCTAGTCCTCTCGTAAAAGGCCCGACGCAGACTCCGTGAAGTCCATCGTAAAGAACAGCTTTGCAGTAGGCCCCAATCTGCCGCAGATCGGGGTCCTTGGGCCACTCGCCCACTGGAACCTTTTTGACATCGTGCACTTGATTCTGGAAGCCGGCGTCCGTTAGGCGCGCCGGGTTTGATTCCACCACGCCCTCTTTGATTCCAAACTTGCCCATGGCCTCCCAAAGTAACTTCATCATTTTGGTCAGGGCATAATCCGGACCCATGGTATTGTCGTCGCACTGGAAACTCCAGTTCATCTCCTGAAGTTCGATCCAGCCTCCAGGCTTCAACACCCTAAAAAGACTCAGTACTTGCAGGCTGAGTATCAGACAGTTCGGGGACAGGCCTACCTGTAAGCCTGCTCAAGCAACTTAGTCCAGTTTTTGATAGCCCCGCCCATATTCCGCACATGAACGTAATCGATCGAGTCGTCCGGATAAAGCCACTCCTCTTCGGCGTCGTCCACAATGAAAGACACATTGGGTGGCAGGTACGGGGGTTGAATTGGGCTGAGATCAATGCCTGTGACGTCGGCTTCGGGGTACTCATCGCCCACTGCAGAGGGACATCAGCAAGCTTTTCAAGTTTTTCTGGAATGAAATACCGAGGGGTCTCGAACGAGCGGTTCAGAAGCATTGCTCTTCGGAGAGATAAAGTGAGACTTACTGTCAATTGCCCAAATTCCGGTACCGGTACCGATGTCCAGGATTTTCTGTGGGTTTTCGAGAGGCGCGCCATGTAAAGCTCCGTCACAAAGGAACACTACCATGGCATGCTTCATATCTTCTCGCTCCTGCTCGGCATCATCGTTGGGGAAGACGTATTTGCCCTCCTTGAACTTGTGGTATCGTCGTCGGTTCTCGAAGTTGTAGTCGCGAACACTCGATGCTAGAGATGTCGAGGCAAAGGAGCTGGCGTCAGAGCCGGTCTGGTACCCGTCACCCTGGTTGCTTTCATCATCTTCAGCTGCTACGGCTGTGTCGGGTTCCTGGTCGGGGATGGGCGATGGGGGAGCCGGAGACCGTGTCGGGGACTTTGCAGGCGAATTTGGCGATGCTCCTGGGTCGGCCATGATCGCGCTCTGATGTAGACGTGCAATCTGTTCGGTATACCAGACAAGAGCGCGCGGGCAACGAAGACAATTGTCAGTCGAATGCGTTTTAAATAGGTAAAGTGAGGGGAAGATAACGGATCCCACAAACCGCCGAGCCACAGACTCACACTGCTCGGAGACGGACTCCAATCCGGTATATATCCGTTGTTGCAGGGGTCTCTAGCTGGGATTCGGATCCTCGCTACCAGAACTCTTGATGGGCGTTGAAGGAGCCAGCAGACTGATATATGCAGAAGCTGGCTGTTGATTCCAGGCCATCCAATAAAACTTGGAATGGCAGCTCATCCAGGAACACTGGCCAGATCAGCAGTTTATCAAACAGTGTCAAAAACAGAGGCCTGGACTGCCCATTCGAGCAAGCACCTCGGGACGATGATAGACCGATGCCTGAGCCCCGGGCAGGCCAAGATGGGCAATGGACTTGCGAAAAGTAGCTCTTTTTGACAATAGCTCCCTCGATCCTTGGAATATGACTGCGGACAGTGTCTCCAGCAACAATGGTAGTGGTATGACGTCACTGAGGGTTGGTGATGCATTGGCTCTCGTAACGCAAAGCGGCGTTAGTCGAGTGGAATGAATTGTACAGATATAGGCCGGAGGTGTTCGGTCTTCATCGCTGAATAGGTACGATGATGATGCCGTACGAAACGTGTTGGGTGATTCCACCATGTTGGTTGGCGTGCTAATCAATAACAGGGCAGCCTGCATATGACCCCCGTCTTGTCTCTAGCCTTATCGACAGTGGCAGAGACTCCAAGACGATTTACTTGAAAACAAGCGACTCTTGCCCAAAGGGGCTTTTTCGTGAATCCGCAAGGCCTCACGATGAAGACAAGTCGCCGTCCTTGGTCCAAAACAGCTGACATAAGTATCGCCAGCCAATGAGAGGCTGCGGATTTGACACTGCGCTCCCAGTATCGCGCGATCGGCCCGGAGCGGGGGAGCTAAGGTAACCACCTCGGCACGTCTTTGTTGATCTGCAACGCCCTGCTTACGATGGCGAAAGCTGCAACCCTTCAAGGCGACATCGTGTCTGTGGAACCTCGCACCGCGGTGAGACAGCTCAGCAGCAGAACAAAATGGCGGAACCAATATCGGAGGGGTCGCCACTCCTCCCCGCCTCAACACCATCATCACAAGTCGCCGACTCCGACATGGTCTCGAGGATCAAGACTGCCCTCTGGGGGCCGCCGTCGCTCCAGCGGTCGCTGCTCATCAAGCTGGACTTCACCGTACTCATCTACTTCTCTGTGGTGTGGTTCTTGTTCGGCATCAACCGCGCCAGCTACAGTACTGCATACATTAGCGGCATGAAAGAGGAGCTGAACTTTCAGGGCAAGGTGAGCGGCCTGTCAAGGAAGAGGATAATTGATGAGGTCGATGGACTGCTGACATGGAAAATCTTCACCAAAGGACTTCAACTACATGCACACCATCTATCTGGTGACATATGCCGTGTTCCAGATCCCATCAACCTCAATTCTGACCATCGTCAAACCCCGATATGTCTTTGTCGCGGCCAACACTGTCTGGAGTGTGCTTACTCTGGTCACCTTCCGAGCCACCCATGTCTATCAGGTTTTCATTTTGAACGGATTTGAGGGCGCCTTCTCAGCCATCGCATAGTATGTCCTAACCGAGCCTTTGCGAATGATCAACTCCTGACATGACCTCAGCGTCGGCGCGCACTTCATCTACGGGTCTTGGTACAAGCAATCGGAGCTGGCCACCCGCGCGGCAGTCTTTTGCGCTTTTGGCAATCTGGGAAACATGGCCGGAGGCTGGATCCAGGCTGGACTCCTGGCTTCATTGTCGAATGGCCCCATCGCCCCTTGGCGACTCATCTTCGTCTTCGTCTCTTGCGTCACCATTCCCTTTGCAATCTTTGGTGCGTATTCCTGGCCTGGTACGATGGTGGCACGAAAACTGACGATTCACAGGATGGTTTGCTATCCCAGATCTCCCCGAGCACCGCACGGCTAGGTTTCTTACTTCGGAAGAGAGGGAACTTGCCGTCACCCGCCTGGGCCGAACAAAGACCAAAGACTGGGATGTCAGCGTCTTTCGTCGTGTGCTTCTGAGCTGGCAGTTTTGGCTCCTCCCAACGGTCTTTATGGGTAAGTCCTCTTTCCGAAGCTGCAAGCGACTTCATGTTGGGCTGACATCAGGACAAAGTGTATTCCCTCAGCGTCCAGGCCATCGGAAACAACGTCATGCCCCTGTGGATGGCCTCTCGCGGATACACTGTTATCCAACAGAACAACTACCCAACTGCAACCTACGCAACCGGCATCGTCGCAACCTTCATCTACTGCGCCGTTTCCGACAAGCTCCGCTCCCGCTGGGAAGCATCTCTGTGCATCGGCTTCACGTTCATCGTCAGCAGCGCCATTCTGATCGCAGACCCGCCAGACGCCGGCTATTTCTTCGCCTTCTACCTGATGGGCACCACGTATGCGCCCCAGGCGCTCTGGTACTCGTGGATGGCCGACCTGACGGCCCATGACCTGCAACTCCGGGCGATAACGACGGGTTTCATGAACTCGTTCGACTTCGCCTTTGTCGTAAGTTGGAACCTGGAACCTGTAACCATCTACTGATGCAATACCGCGTGGTTGCTGACAAGAGCAGACTTGGTGGCCGCTGATATTCTACCCCGTTACCGACGCGCCAAACTATCGAAAGGGCTACATTGCCAGCTTGGTGACGGGTGCGTTGACGGTACCGGTCATCTTGCTGATTGCATTTCTCGAAAAGAAGGGACGGCAGAAGGGGACCATTGCTAGCGCTCGCGCAGAGGATGACGCAGAAATCGTGACAGAGGATGGTGGCAGACAACGGTGAAGGGAGTTCAAGAGGGACTGCACGATGTTGACAGGTCGAAGTCCGAGGGGCGCCTTCGATCTTTTGCTTAGATATATTTCCAAGCAGACGGCATGACCTACCTATACATACATATATCGAACCTTTAGAGATGCGGGTGTTTCTTTATGGGGTTTGTGGCCCCTGGGTCTGCGCACTCCTGTTCCGCGGTCTCATGAAGTTGAGGATTGATTTGATGTTTGCACCTTCATCGGGTTGATCCCAGCCCCAGTACCGAAGTCGATCCTAAACACCACAGAGAGCAGCCCGACGAAGGTTTACTTGCATGACTGATGTTCTCGTTTTTCAGGTTCAGCTCCTAACTCTGCAAGTTTGTCTTCCCGCAACCACTCCCCATTTGGATTCCCAAAGATGTAGGGACTCGAATGCATGTGGGTGGCAATCTTCTTGAGCCCACTGAAAGTTGTCATGCGTCCTGAGGATCGTGGTTTGAGCTGCTACGAGTCATAATCGGGAAAGAACATAGCCTTGACCCAGAGTTTGCATCCCGAATTGGCATCATGCGGCGGAAAAATGTCAAGCCCCCGCAACTGTGGAAGACTAGGATGGAAGCCCTACGTAAGTCTGTATTGCGAGCAAAAGTAGTCCGCCATATTTCCGAGTCGGCGGCCTCGAAGGAATCGCGACGTATCTGCAGATGAATGGGTGTCTGATTTCTCTCTGACTTCTGTGTCAATCTGTATCTTGCGTGACCATCTCCAGCGTCACATCATGTCCTTATTTCTGCACCAGCCAATTGTGAACGTTGTCGCTGGCTTAGTGTCTCTGAGCAAGCTCAAGGTCCCTTTTTCGCGGGAGCAGTTACTTTTCCGTACTGAGCCAGATTCCATACAGCAACGTTTCCGTCGTGCCCATGATCCCCAGGCCAGTATTCCCCAGTTCCCACTCCAGGAACTTTGACACTATTGCCGCCGTCAGCTGTCTTCTCGGAAGGTCCACGTCAAGTCCCGGGAGAGTACGCGGGACTGTCCAAGGTAGAGGGTGAGAACATACTGGATAGGCTTCCCGTTGTGTTTCTGTTGGGCCACGGGTACTGCAGCCGCAAAGGGGATAGCGAGCAGCATGACGACGAAGCTTGAGGCGTACATGGTGAATGGGAGGCGTCTGTCAAAAGCAAGAGCTTGATGTAGAGTAAGTCTGGGTTCCTGCTTCTGCTCTCTCGTCGTTGTTGCAGAAAATTCATCGGTCTTTATAGATTTCCATGTTGCTCAAGCTTAAACTGGATAGCCGTCTTCGACTCCTCGCCGAACAAGGTGTATTCTGGCTTCCAATGGGGAATAGCGCCATCTCAGTCCGGTTCACAGCCCAGAAAGTCGAAGGCCTTTGCGATTCCTGCGAAGTTGGAGTAACGCCGGATTAGCGTTAGATTCCAAAGAAACGTCCGTGTCGATATGCAGGGTAATTGCGAAAAGTAGACTCTCGATGCCATCGCGCGAACTCGAATCAGCTGACAGTTCAACAGGCCGAGGGCCACCGTGAGGCCTGCGATGTTCCCCTGGTGCCGGACTAGCGTCGGTAAAGTCTCCGTGTTAAGCTTGCCATCGCGTAGGGCTTCCAAAGAAGAGATACGCACGTTGGCTCGGCTGCATGACAGCATCGTCCATCGGCAAACCTAAGATTGATTCACCAGCGTGAACCATGGCGGCGCTGAGCAACACCATTGTGGGCATTGCTCCTAGCTTCAAACAGAGCAAAGGGGTACTTCGGGCGGAATGACTCTTGACTGAGCTCTGCTTTGCTTCAGCTTCGCATTTCGCATCGTTGAACTCGATTCTACCACAACAGACAGATTCAAGCCGTATTCGGAGTTGCCAAGTGCTCCAAAATGGAGCCTCAGCAGCCGTATCATTCCTCTAAAGATGCGAACAACCTGATTCAAAGTTTACGTAGTTCAGTGGTACACATCAGACCAAATCACGCAAGACCCTGAGCTTCCAGCCTGGAATTACCCCAAATTTCCTCATTCCGAGTGTAAGAGGCAGGTCATCGAACCCGGTATCGTCACTCGGTGTTTGTCAAACAGAAGGCGACTGCGTGGTCTGCGCCTATAGAGTTTTGCGTGCAGGGATTCGCAAGGCACGCCAGGAACAACCAGGCAAATTCTGCTGATCATGTGAACGTTGCCGAAGACTGCCAGGGAGATGGGGTTGATATTGACGGGCGGTAGATGGTGTACGATTCAAGAAAATGTACCCAACTTCAGACCGAATACCACCAGTTTCCGAATGTGGACGATGGCTGGGCCCGGGAACTTTTGCAAAGTTTGCCAGCCTCAGCAAACTAAATCATTTCCATTAGTCGCAGGCGACTGTCGGCTCTGCGACCCAACATGGCGGTTGGTCTACGTGCACACAAGCTTTCTCGACCAAGGACTTGAGTTTGCCCAGCCCGGCTTTGGGCTAGGGGTTGCCGTCAGCGTATACGTGATGAACTCCCAAGGTAGCTGCAGAGACTAGCCTTCGCGACATCATCCACAAGCGTTTCTGGACGATGAGAATTGTCGACAGGCCCCCAGGTAATGGACCTCGGAGACATGCTGGTTGCGGTGTTGATGAAAGACGGGCAAATATAGTGGAAGAAGTCAAGGACTACTCAAGCTTCCCAGACAACTGGATATTAACATCCAGGCTATCCCTGAACATCATTGCGCTTGACCAGGACAATGCGGCTCATCGGGCATCGGCCGAGAAATCATTATCCACTGCTCGGGCGGAGTTGCGAGTCGCGGTATCGGGCTCTGAAGAACTCGAAATACGCGGCCCCGAGCCTCTCAACGCCGGACACATGTAGGGATTCGGAGCAACAGGCCGGGAACGCGCCGCGCTATGTTTCGTTTGTCTTGAGTGGTAGATATTCTCCAACTCTCGCAGGCTTGACCTGGCCTGTATGGGAGACTTGGTATTGCTCTACTGATGACGACAGCTCAAACGGCGGAAACGCTGACTCAAAGAGGTCATGCATCCAATTGCATTGACTCATGTATCCCGACCCCAATAGTGAGGCTGGATGGTGGGACTTTGGAGTCATTGCAAAAGGAGGAAAAGTTGCCTGTTAGTAGTTGAAGTTGCAGAAAAGCACAGAATCAGGGCCGATCTGTGTTGGGTTACAAATGCGCCTTTACTTACGCCTTATCCTCATCGGACCAGAGCAAGTGAGCAGATACATGATCCGAAAGCAACCTTACTTCAATACCTTCGCTTCTCTAGATGCACTGTTGAGCCCGGCGGAAAGCTCCTTTAGCAGCGTTTTGGCCCACCCTGAGCATGGGTTATCACTCAAAGGATCGCGTATGTGCCATCGAGAGTGGTCTGACTGGCGTGGCAGACTGTATGTGGTGTAACAACGTTCACGAAATTCCTAGTAGCTTCTCGGCGACATGCCCCGCTGTCGTCCACAAAGATGCATGTCATCTCAACGTGCTGGTTCGCAATATAGCTTGACTGTGGCTGACAACCGCCGTCCAATCGTGACGGGTAGGGCGTTGCCAGATCGAAACAGGTAGCGTTGGCCATGATCGATGCAGGGGTCAGCTGAACCCTGACATGACGGCCTCTACTGTCGGGGCTACAGTCCGGCGGATAGCTTCTGGGGTTGATGCACCGGTTCGGCAAACAACATCTCAGCATCGGCTGAACTCCTTGATGGGTGGGTTGCAGTCGCATCTTGCAGTCCAACAGCGTCAGGTAAGCGAGTAAGATGCCCTTGTCTCCATGAACCTAATGACATGCGCATCGTGCGCCATGATGCCGAAGCTGAGTGGCAACTACTGGGGATGAGCGCGTAGGAGAATCATTGACTCATTGCTACGGAAAAAAAAGAAAGTCTAAACCGGGATTATGGATAGAAAAGTTGTGGAAAGCCTTTGAAACATCGAGCCCGGCTGACTGTGTTCCCCCAGCTCACAACCGTGAGGATAGGCATCCAAGTCGAGAAAGGAACTCGCGAGTCGCGACACCCTTGTACACGAAGCTATCTAAAGCCGTCAACCTAGTGGAACGAGTCAAATGGTCACGAGAGCACTGCAAGCAACTGCTTTCCGCTGGCATTTGCACATGAGTCAATGCATTGGAGACAATATGCGCAGGGCGCCAAAGGTCTTACTCGGAGTCAATTTGCAAAATACCTCGCCTGACGTTCCAGGGGTATTAACGTCTCCTGAGAAAGTCATGGTCAAGAGATCGATAATTAGCGGTCGTTTACGAAGAGAGAGAAAGCAGCTGCACACTTTACAGTGTGGGCGCGTGTGGCTCGCCTACCTAGTTGCGCAAGACTCACTCGAGAGTTGCAGTTTTATGACTTTTACGTGAATTGATGCCTAGAGCGAGGCCAGGGTTCAAAGCGAGACCGGGGTTGGCAGTGCGAGCAGGATGAGCAGGATGAGAGGCCTTTACTTCACATCGTCAACGTCGGATCCCTCAGAGTGATAAGCTGGGGTAGCACGATCCACAACCAGTCTTGGTCTGATGGTCTTGCTTACGGACCTCGGTCTCAGTCGGACTCGAGCCAAGACTGCATCCACTCTGATCGGCCTGTGTGACATGAAGCGTCAGCCTCTCCCCAATTCATCCTCCAGATCCTTTCCCCGCTGCGGCTGACGACTAAATATAGACACTGGTCTTCCTCGCTTCCCGTTGCTGTGCTTGGTCTCGCACTTGTTCTCGCACCTACACTAGCTCCGGCTTCATTTCCAACGATTGCCCACCAGGAAGTCGTCGGATCCTTCTTCGGCTCATCTGGGGTTCTAGGAGGCGGAGCCAGGAGGAACATTGGCGGAAGCCTACAGTTATGCTTATTTGCTAGGTGGAAGTTCGGTTTCCGCTGACATGTTGCCAACGCCTTGTCGGAATGATGGCATCGAGGCTGTCCAAGATGTTTGTGCTCAGCCCGGGTCGGGAACTGAGGCCTGTCGTGACATGGTGATGTCCACGGAAGCCTTGCGCCAGCCCCGCCAAGTATAGCAAACATCATGAGGCTATCACGAGCTGCTCCGCAATGTAGTACTGATGCCGAACTGATATAAAGCCTTGCTTGATTTCAAGTCGAACTGATATTTTCCAGCACTACCATCACATTAGCACACATCCAAACCGCCTCCTCCAACACCAAAGTCACACAGGACTAATATCTTCCTGCAATTCGCCTCGTACCACCCATCTCCTTAGCGTTTTTCTTCACCGCTTCCAACATGTCTTCCAAGCTCCTCCTCGTCGTCCTGGCCAGCATCGTCTCCCTTGCGGCGTCTGCGCCCTCTGTGCCGCGCGAGTGCTCTCAAACTTCTCTTCCGCCCAGTGCGTCAACCGCTGCTCCGGGCAACGCCAGCCATCCCCTCTACTTCAACATCTACCAGTCCGAGACCCTGATCGACCACCCCACCGACAACGTCAAGCACATCGACCTGCACGCCAACATCACGCGCCAGGTCGCCGTCTTCACCGGCATCCCCGCGACGGCCAAGACCTGCTCGCTCGGCTGGCGCCAGGGCCCGGCCGAGACCCGCACCTTCCGCGTCGAGGGCAGCGGCCTCGTTTCCTCGCGCCAGCTCAAGACCGAAGGGTTCCCCGAGTGGACCGTCGGGAGCGACGTCCGCATCAACCCCACGACCATTGCGCCCTTCCGGGGCGACGACGAGTTCAGCGCGGGCATGGACTTTACCTTTTGGAACGGCCCCGAGTACCCCGCCAAGTCGCACGGCGGCCCGGGTGTCGAGTGCCAGGAGAAGATCGTCGTCGAGCTGGCGGTCAACTTGGACAACGGACAGGCTGGACGCGTCTTCATGCAGGACGATGCCGAGAACGGCCTGTACATTGCCTACGCTTAAGGGTGTTCCGTCGGACGGGTTGGATCTAATGGCATCGTAATGGGAGAGCTGGGGAACGTTTGGGTAATATTCTGGCGTTATTAGGCAGGTTATGCATCACCAATGGCATCAGTCTTCAATCTTGAAAGTTGAATTCTTTCGTGTGAGAGCCCGAGAGACTAAATCGGCTGTCGGAACGCGCGCCGTCTTGCTCGAAGGGTGGTCCGAAGCTCAACGGCCTTTGACGTCAGAAATAAACTGCAGCTTGTGACTGAACCTGCCTTCAGCTACAGTGCTTCTTCTTTCGTGCAATTATCGAGCGCGACTTGAGACTTGACAGTGTAAGCCGAATAGCAAACCATTGCATGAGTCGCAGGAGGTTCACAAATGCGAGTAAATCTTGGGGAATGATTTTCAGAAGCAACAACGTGACGACTGGGATCAGGAGAAGCAACTTCACCTTCACACCATCCCTTGGCCCACGTGATGAAGAGCGTCTCCCGAGTGAACGCCTTCGGGCCCGTCAGTACAGGCCCAGGGGTGTTTTCTGTTGCTTCCAAGACCCGTACGATGTGGCGATTCCATGCGAGTGCACAATATTCATCGAGGACCAGTGTGTTAATGATGGCAAGTTGAATTCAGTTGCCTAACGTGACTGAATTACTTGAGACTTTTGCTCCAGCACTTGGTGCGAATGAAGCGTCGATGACCCAATTAGCATTATGTAATCACCTGCCGGGGCGTCTGTGCATTATCATCTATCGATAAGCTTCTATCGAAGCTGGCTTATCGCTAATCGCGGAACCTGAGCGACGGCGTCCATTCCGCGTCGGCGATGTGACAGCTGTCGCTTTTTTTGGCCTCCGGTGTTTGACCAGACAATCTCCAGTTTCGCTCCGGGGAAAGCTCCGCTCCGTCGCGTCTCCGCCTCCGTTCCCGTCCCGTCCCCGAGTCAGGCAATGCTCGGGCCGTTCTGCTAGGAATCACTCGAAGCTAGCCACTGTTTGACCCCAATCTCGCGACACTCGTCATGGTCTTCTCGTCGCATCTGCTGCTGGCCGTCGCCGTCGGCCTGGCCCAGCTAGTGTTGGCGAACCCCGACGATGGCCTCCCTTCCTACCACTACGGCGCCCCTATCCATGTCGAGTGCATGAACCGAAGCTCGTGAGTGTCTCCTGCTGTTGCTACACCTCTGCCATGACCTCTCAATTCCATCCCCACCTTCCTCTCGATGCGTGACTGTCGGCTGACAACCTCCCTAGCGAAACAGGTGAACACGTCGAAACCTCCAACCACGAGATCCAATGGATCCCCTTCCCCACCTGCGAAGAGACCAACAAACCTCTCGAGTTCCGATACGGTCACGAGGGCGAGGTCAACTGCACCATCCCCATGATCTCCGACCCCTTCTTCCACCTCCTCGAGTTCTACATCCACAACGACGCGCCGCTGTCCTGCCGCCTGCCCGCCCGCCCCGCGGCCCAGGTCGAGATCATCGGCGAGCAGCCCTACGTCCAGGAATACGTCCCGCTCGTCTTCGCCCTCGCCGGCACCCTCCAGCTGAGCCACCTGCACGTCAGCACCCACATGAACGTGCTGCTCCACAGCGTGCCGAAGCACCACACCCACGTGCACGACTCGGGCGTGCTGGACTCGGGCACCGCCTACAGCACCAGCCCGCTGAGCCACATGGACGGCGCCGACACCCAGAGGCTCGTCATCGGCGACCCGCTGCCGCTGAAGCTGTCCGTCCGCTGGTTCCCGACGCCGCACCTGCCCAAGACGGAGGGCCACGTCGAGTGGCAGGGCATGGGGGGCCACGTCTACGCCAGCACCGTGTTCTACATCATCGCGTCCTTTATGGCTGGCGTTCTCGTCGCGGGGACGTACTTTTTCGGCATCGTCCTGCCCAAGAGGTTGCGCGGAAGGGGTCTGGGCGGCGCGACGCCTCTGGGATACGGTCTGAATGGCGTGGGCAACGGGTGGGGATACTCCAAGGCTGCGAAACGTATGGACTGATGTACTATTCAAAGATTCACGATGGAGAGGATTATATGACGTTTCCGATTCATGTACGTTTATGCCGTTCTCAAGACACGTTTACCACGCATGCGCAGCGTTCTTCTTTCCAGGGATAAAAGAAAGCAATCAGTTTGGCCTTTACGTCAGTTCCTTTTCCCACGTGATGGCATTGTTTCCAACGCCATCTGCTGATGGGCCAGGCTGAAATAGATGCATTTACTGCAGCTTCTTGGTCTCGTCGACGACGTTGACGCGGTCGAGAATCCGCAAGGTCATGTCCAGGCCCATCAGCGCGGCTAGACGCGTTAGTTCTGACAGTCTCGTAGAAGGGACAGACACAACTCACGAATGAGAACCCATGGCCCGTACAGGTTGAAAATGAACACATTCTTCTGCGCCTGGCTGAAAATAGCCGAGTCCCAGTGGGTAACGTCGTAAATGCACGTCAGCGTGGTGAGAGCGACCTCAACCGAGAAGACGAGGACGGCAAGTTCGAAGCCGGGGGTGGTGCCGGTGGAACGAGAGAAGCGGTAGACCATCCATACGGCCATCGGAAGCTGGTAGAACATCTCAATGTACGTGAAGAGCTTGAACCACGACGGCAACGCGTCGTGCGGCGTCGTGAAGAAGGGGTCATTGTAGGTCGAGATGTAGAAGTCGCGCAGGCGCTGGAGGAAGAAGAGGGGCGACGAGGGAGTTGCGTAGAGCTGCGATGGGTAGAAAGGGACCAAGTCGACAACTGAGCCATGTTAGTCATGCCGCAATGCCGTATCACGACGCGCAAAGGCATCTTTTGTTCATCTCCTTGAGCGAAGGCTTGATCTCGTAACATGACATCGAGCAAGCCAAGTCTCGACTGAGACGCGTTGCCGCCAGTAATTTAAAAGATCTCAAGGTCGCACAATCGACGTATTGGGCGGAAAAGGTGAACTCACGCAGCATGGCTGCTAGCTGGATGGCCGATATAATCAGATACGCGTTGTCGCGCCATGTTTTGGGATGTGTTCTCATCTTGCGGCGTTCGAAGACTTGGTTCAACGACGGCGACTTCAGTCCTGATGTGTGATGGTATTGATTGAATGTTGAAGGTGTCGTCAGTGGGAAATACTGTCACTGACAACTCGTGGAGACAGAAAGGGTGAAGAGATGAATGTCGATGAATTTGTGATCTGACCGAATCGTCTTCGAGATTGCTTGCTGACATAATCAGTCCCAAACCCGACCTCACGACGACAATCTCTGGTCTAATTGGCGGCCGCGATTTTGCCTCCAACGATTCTTTATTGATCATTATTATCGTGAGGTGTTTTTGCTATCCGCAAAATCATCCTTTACCATCACAAATGATGGCCGCTTTGGCCAAGACATTGTAGCCTCAACCATACCCAACTACCTAGTCCATGGGAGACTGTTGGCCTTGGCCTCGGCGAAGACCCAAGGTGTACTTTAACAACCATCGCTCATAAGTCTTGTGTACCAAAAAATCAAATATCAAACTTGGCTGAGTTTCTCGAAAATCACCATATCACCATTATTTGCTGCGCTGGTGACTAGTATCGCCTCAAAGCCCTTTAGGTACAGTGAAAAGCAAGTAAACACCCCAAATGCCGTAGTTCTACGGTCTACCCCCAAACTTCCCTACTCGTATAGACATCGCGTCCTCGTATTGTCGCATACATTCGCCTGCAATTATCAGTCGTATGCAGCTGCGTAGGATTTAGCATGGGAAGTCACACTGGGTGGTAGTCATGCAACGTGCGAAGCCAGCTCGTGACGCCAGAGCGGTCACCCGAAGATCAAAGGGTGTACTTACGTTCATTTGCAAGCGATCGTGTTGCCCCAGCCTTGAGCGACCGGGTTAATGTGGTCGAACGTAATGTCGACAAACTTCTCGGCGCCGCTCCAAATATTCGAGCAGCCTGCGGCAGTAATGTCTTGAGCTGCAATGCCGTGCCAGAAGCAGGACCTGGTGTCGTCCGTGTTCACGAAGCAGCACATGGAGTTGGCGTCGAGGGATTGCGCCCCGAGGGTTTGTCGGACGGATGGGATTAGAGGGATCCGCATCAAAAGACACGACTGATCGTCTGGGCCGGAAAAGGTAAACGAGTCTTGCGTGTTCCCGGCGTGAAGTTGCACTCGGTATGTCTGACCACCAGCAACTGCCAAAGCAGCGAAGCCGAGGAGTGTCGCTGCGGTAAGCGGGTTGAAGAGGCTGAGAGGCATGATGGAGCAGGTAATCAACACAGAGATGCGGATAATTGTCCGAGTAATTGAAGCCTACTCTTCTCTCGTGGGAGGCCAGCTGTTATATAAACCACTTGTTCTGTGATGTAAGTGATGCATCTCGCCCAGGATTTAGTGACAGTCCCCGAGCGATGTCATGTTTTGCTCCCCTTACAAGGCGCAATATATTTGACATCAGGTAGCTGAACTCTTTCTCGTCATGCAAACTTGTCTTTAACCGGGCGTCGTCCATTCATCCCAAAGCAGGGATGTACCAGCGAGAGACATCTCAGCAATGACAATGAGAACTTGAACATCATCTCTATGAGTAACGGGGGCACAAAATCGCTCACTACGGAATAACCTAGTGACTGACTACCCTATGTTCAGCCTCAAGTCCGTCAAGGCCATCTCAGATTGCGAGGAAAAGATAGATGTCTGAGTGCCAATCGACGAAGTTTCTGAACACTTTGGCTCGTGCGGGTGGCAGTTGTAAAAGACCTAAGTAGATATGACTGAACCACAAGGAAGGGCTGAGAAAAGATAGAGACATAGTGCATGAAGGCTTGGTCCGACGGAAAACTGCTTCCATGGGAGGGAGGTCGGGTAAGACTTGAACCGGACCCTTTGCTATATCCGGAACGTTTGACTGACTTTCTGCCAGCTCGAGTTCACGTGATTCGTTGCAGTAGGTTGTCAATACTTGTTAAGTGGCTCAGCCGTGATTACGGTCTGTTTGCCGCAATGGACTACACACTGCGTAGGTCACAAAACTTCTAAAAGGGTGCATACTTGTAGCAAATATAGATGTGCCCTGCTAAGCTTGTGCTTCCGCTTCCGATCAGAAACCACTCCAGCCTCGAAGCCAGCCCTAAAAGTATTCCGGCTGATTCTTCTTCCGCATTCCCTTTCCAAAGTGCATGCATATGGTCGGAGAAGTCCGGATCGTGGAGAGGAGCGCCTGACGGGTGGTACAGCGACCCCTGAGCCAGACATTGGCATGTTCTTGCGGAGGTTCGCCGACGTCCTGCAAAGAGGCAACAACTCACACAGCTACCGGCGCGTATTGCCATCCAAGAGGGTTCAAGTCCTGGAGACTGGATTCAGATGGACCATGAGCGGAGCCTTGTCCCACAGGATGTAGATCTTTTGCTTTTCGGCCCAGCCCTCGCTCTCATCGGCCAGGCTCAAATCAAAGTTCCAGATGAGGCGGGCCAGTATAAGTCGCATTTCGACAAACGCAAGACTGGAGAAATCGACCGTCAGTAACTCAACCTGAACTTCGTCGAAATTTCGAGTTGGATATGGCTCACTTTCTACCAACGCAATTGCGAGGGCCCACGTGGAACGGCTGAAAGGCCTCGCGGTTGTCGGAAGCAAACTCGGGATCGTCGAGGAAGCGTTCCGGGTGGAACTCGGAGGGCTTTCTGAAGTATCTTTCATCTCGATGAATTGCGTATTGATGAATCGTTACCGTGGTCTATGTTCAGAGAGTTACCGGAACTGTATCCCGCAGTCTTGTCACCCAAAATCAAAGACAACTTACGCCTCCAGGCACAAATCGACCACAAATGGTGGCCCCCTCTTCGGGCGCGACTCTCGGAAGGGCTGTGGCAACAGACGGATATACCCGCAGGGCTTCGTTCAAGCACGCGAGCATGTACGTCAGCTGATTGACGGAAACGACATCGATCTCGTCCTCGTATTTGAAGGTTGACCGGATCTCCTCTGTCAGCCTCTTCAAGGCGTCTCTGTGCTTCAGTAGGTAGTACGTCACGCCACAGAGCAGCGTGGCCGTCGTTTCGGAACCGGCAATGATGAGAGTGTTGCTGTTTGCCACGAGCTGGTCCATCGAAAGGCCCTGGGCACCTGTCAGCTCACACTCTCCACACCCCAAGCCCATGTGAACATTGACTGAGATTTGGCGGGACCATGGCTGTGCTCACCAACTCGTCTTTTCGTCGCAGGAGACCTTCGATGAGATCCGGTCTGCCCTCCTTGCCGCCGGCTGCCATGCGCCGCTCGAGCTTGTCCTTGGCCCTGTTGAAGTTTTGCAGACGCTGTTCCTGAGCTGACTTGGTGGCCAAAAGCTTGAACAAAAGGTTCTTGAAGAGTGGGTAGTGGTTTGCCGTCTGCACGATGGTGCCGGTGCGGACGGAAACAAAGATGCCGCGAATCCACGGGTGGTACTCAGACTTGTCGAGACAACCGAAAGGCTCGCCAAACGCCAGGTCCCCGATAATGTCAAACGTGGTGAAGTTGTACCAGGCGTTGAGATCGACTGGCCGGTCGCCCTTGCTGTGCTCGTGCAGGCGCTGTATGAAGAGGTCGACGTATTTCATAATCAGGGGCTGCTGCTCCCTCAAGTTACGCTCGCTGAAGCCATGGGCCACCGACCGCCGCAGCGCCGCATGCTCCTTGCCATTCGAGCTGATGATAGTCGAGGGGATGGCCTTGGAAAGGCTGTAGAACTTTGGATCCTTGATGAACTCCTGAGCGCCTTGCGTGCGGTGGCCCATGATATCCTTCCATGCCGCCGCGTTGCTGTAAGATAACTCGTTGGGAGCCACGCGGACGACATCTCCATAGGTCTTGTGGAGTGCGAGAATGTCGTAGGGAAGCGTGCCTCGGATGAGCCTGTAGCAGAATCCCAACCTGGTCGCGCGAAGCAGCACAGGCCCCGGATAGGACCGCAAGGGATGAAGGAAGATGTTGTAGAGGACAGATGCCGCAAAGTAGATGACAATCTATGGAACAGGTCAGATGCGGCTTCAGTATGGCGCAGGAAGAAAGTGGCCGGATCTCACCGAGCAGAGCACTGCCAAGAGACACGAGAGAATGTCGAGGTGAGGCAGCATGGTCAATGGCAAACAGCACCAAAGCGAGCGACGAGAGTACCTTGCAATTGATCACTTTTCCCGAACTGTACGAACACCATGATGTTTAAATGGTGTTGCTCTCGGTCAAGAAGCGAATTCCTGAATTCCGCCTTGCATCGAAGTCCGTCTCGCCAAGCGCCAAGTTCCTGAACGTGTTTTGATACAGTGACCAGAGTCCGCCGGTATCAGCCCGGGTGATACGAGGGAACAGAAAGACGCTATCCTTGCTTGGGCTGCCATCTGTGCGTCCCAGCGGCATTCGACTTTCCGTTCCCGGTCGCTGCATCTCGCTCCCTCGGTGTCCTGCTGCAAGGTTCAAGTCGGATAGACCTGGGTGATGGAGGGAGTTCAGCCGTTCCAGCCAATGGAATGGTGTAGCGAAAACGCGGCGCGATCCATGACGCGGAACGAAAACGAGACGACTTGGCTCATCGTCCAAGCTTCGGATCCCTGGAGGGAGATCGCTGGCGGAATCGATCCTCTTTTTGGAATACGTCCAGTGAGAAAATTGCCTATAGAGTAGGTTCGCGAAGCTGGTCAAGTGTACGGTTGAACTAGACTGAGATTGCTCATCCAGATGAGATGATAATTGAGATAATTTTCGAACGTTCACACAAAGTCGAGTTACTTTCGGATGCGCAAGATACAGGGGCAGGAGTTCGGCAGCCCACATGGCCCCGCGATGGGATGGACATTGCGTCCTTGGAACCCTCGCGAGCCAATCTTCAGGACGCGAGCTTTGGACGTAGTGATAAAGCTGTTGAGCCGTCTCGCATGGAGCAGCGGTTCTTATGAAGTAGAGGCCCCCTTGTAGTGTCAACTCTCCAATGAAGGTTGCTTTTCAAGTTGGGAAAATTGCTCTTCGGCATCATGTCCAAGGCAATTTGCTTAGCCTCGAAAAGCACGTGCTACGAAAACGAAAACGAAAACGGTGAACGATAACGATAACGAGCGTGACAAACGAGAACGAGGTTACATGCTAGACGATTGGCTTATAGCAATTATCGTCGACATCGCAGCTCTTCAAACCCAGCAACCTACGGAAAGACCGGCCCATCTGTGCCAGGGCCGAAATCCTTTGGGCCCAGGTTAGCCGATACTGAGGCTGATTGCTGTCTTCGTTTTCCATCACCTCTTATCAGTGGTAGACCTTCGGGCCCGAACTTCTTCAGTTCATCAGGGTGCCCACAACTTTCACGCGCTTTGGAGACGCCAGACGGAAATCCTGGGGATTCAACACAAACCCGAATTCCGTTCCGTCACATGGCGAAGTTGCCACGTACAGTACCGGACCCGCCACCTTCCGCCTCTACGTAGGTCTCTAACTTATCAATACCCTAAATCAGAGGCAGAGTCTAGTAATCTAGAGTGCAAAAAATGAGCAAACCGGTTGTTACATAGAGGAAGTCATTTGGCAGTATGTACTCGTCCGACCCTAGTACAGCTATATTTCCTCCTTTTGAACAGTGGCGTTGCGTATGTTGCGGGAAGTTTGTAAAAGAAGACCAGCATCGCAATTCAGTCGAAGGGAGATCCAGCAAGGTTCCAACGCTTAGCCACAAAAAAAGTCTGACAGCGCCACGATCTCGGCAGATTACCATGGCCATGTTTTCAACGTGGCAACATATTGCGTTTAAACCCAAGGTCGCATTGTGACAGCTGCGTTTACAGCTATCAGCAAGCACTCCATCATACCAAGCTTGGCTCGACGAGACCAAGCAGCCAAAAGGTCGCTTTTGACAGATTGCGAGATCCTCTGTGCCAATGGCTCCGGCACCGGAGTCATCTCGGTCTACTTCACCGCTGCCGTTGCATACTGGCCTTTTGAGAGACGAGACGCTCGTTCTCCGACAGTTGTCGGGTTATCATGACGGGGAAACTGTACTACCTGAGCTTCCTCTAAAAAGACCGGGCCGGAAGCTGCGAACATCTCCCATGAAAGACTTTCTATTCGTCGGGATTGATATCGATACATTTCAAGGATAGGAGAGACTGATACCTGACCAACAACTCCATGTCGGGGTAGCCATACTAGATACACGCAACCTTGAGGATGCGCTGTTGAATCCAGGCTCGAAGGATCCCAGTTCAATAATCGAGTCCCATCAGTTCACAATCGGAGACTCGAAATACTGCCGACGAGCCTCGAACAGGTTCCTGTTTGGGATTTCGCAGTCCATAACAGTCACAGAGTTGAAGCCGAAGCTCGAGTCTATGATTGCCGTCGATCGAGATTTCGTTCTGGTCCTACACGGGGGCAGTTCAGACCTCAAGATACTCCAACAGCTCAACATCAATCTGATAGACCGATCGCTCTACATCATCGACACTAATAAGGCAGCCCAGTTTCCACTTCAGCTACACTACAGGTATGGCTTGGAAAAGCTGCTCGATGCGTTGGAAATACCTTTTGCAAATCTTCACGCGGCGGGGAACGACGCACACTTTTGTCTGCAGGCTTTGCTCGGGCTTCTGGTACGCGATGCCGAAAAGCTGTCTTTGAGCTCTCCTAAGGCAGACATAGGACACACTGGGCGACAGTCTGCTGGCTCAATTGAGGAGTTGATTCAATTACTGGGACAGGTGGCACAAAAGCCGAGACCACCCACAGTGGCAGAGGTTGAAGGTCCTATCCTCGAGGCAAGACGATTAGCGAACATCGAAAAAAAGGCAAGGAGGAAAGCAAGACGGGCCGCAAGGAGAGAGAAAAGAATAGCGGAAAGGGCAGGAACAGGACAGGATATCGTGGAAGAGCTTATTGAGACCAACGAAGCTGGAAAGGAAACGGATAACCTAGTATGGATGCTACCCAATGTAGACACAGATGCATCTCTCTCTTGCGAGGAAACATACTGATGGTCATCTAAACACATCACCTTAAAGAATATTAGTTACACGGATCTGACTGAAAGAGAGAGAACATTTGGCTTCATCTTGCATAGCAATGAAGCCGCTGATGCAAATCGCAGCTCCTCACTTCAAGAATACTAGGCAGCTCCGGCTCTGAGTGTCAACTTCAGAAAGGATGCGTGATGATTTCAAGTATCCCGGGTGTCTACTACGCGTTTCAGAACCCCTTGTGCTGCACTAACGGGTGCTGTGTTGCAAGTTGAATTGATCCAGACTGTCAGACCTTCAAAGCTGCCCCAACGCCACCGCATTTCTGCATCCTGGCCGTGTCTATCCATTTAAGACGTCGACTTCGAGAACTGGACGGTGCTATAAGCTGGATTGGAAGATTCGCCCACAATGAAGTGCATAATCTCACGGTCCTTAGTGCGAGTCAAAGCCGGCCGAGTTGATTAAGTCACGGTTCGCGAACTACCAACATTGTCCAAGGTGATGTACTTTACTTATTAACTTCGTAATTATCATTATGTTTACTAGAAATCGAAAGAGCTGCTATAGACTGGCAATGTGGAGCTTATGTTGGTTTTGTTTTCTGCATAGGTAGAATAGTGAGGTTAGCAACACCAGCCGGGTAAGGAGGAAATGTCATTTGCTCATTTCGACAGTAGCGTTATGCCAGTCTTTCCCAAACCATCTAGGGGCATTGCGTCAAACTTTGTTTTCTTTCTCTGAGGCATTATGAGTGTACGGACTTTGTCGTGTTATTCTTGTCGGTTGTTGTTGCGCGCGGGTTAGCTTTTTTTATCCTACTGGCATTGACTGTAATGAGCGGACAGCGAGGGACGATTTTCACGTAAAACACCATCTCATAAGATAAGAAATTTAATCGCAGGCCATCTACATTTAGAGAGCTGGTCCTGGACCCTTAACCTGTGGGAGATCTCTGTGTCTTCGGGAGCTCCGAAGAACGTGATTATCACCCCGAGCCAAGTATTCCACAGATATTACACCTCATAAAGAACAAACAGAAGACATGACACCGACTATACGATAAGAATATCTGCAACGCCGTGAGGACTGTAAAGGAAGGGACTTGTGCTCATTCAACGTCTGTGAAGAGTCATCTACTCTCTATTCATAAAAGGGCAGCCTCCAGCTTTGCTCTCGCTCGCAGAGCCACCATGTAAACGTCTCAGCTCCTCTGCTGACAACTTCACCTCATCGGCCAAGGGGACGTCCAGCCTGGCTTCGGGGTCGAGGTCCTTATTGATGGGCTCCTTTTTGACGACGCCCTCGGGCGCGATTTGACGGAACATTTGCAACGAGTCGAACCACGTGTCAACCGCTTGTAGCCGGAGCTTGTCGTCAACACGGGCAACGGTCATGCCTTGGATGTCGATGGGTCCACCATGTGCTTTTGCCGTCACCTTTTCTCCTTTGCTGTAGAATCGTTCAGTCAAGTGTGTCTCAAAAAGACAAGAGAGAGAGAAACGCACTCATTGAACCCCACGTAATCTGCCTTCATGACACCCCAGTGACGCCACTTGAACGCGACGCATGGCGGGCCGCTGTAGACCTCCAGCACTTCCCAGGCGAACGTCGGCATCATGCGCTTGAAGGTCTTGTGACTCGACGCAAAGTCCGAGTAGTCTGGGCTGTAGTACTCGTTGGGCGTGATGACGGCGTTGTACGTGCCGACCTTGAGCATGTGCTCTCCCGTCTGTGGCGCGCCGCCGTTGACGGAGAATGTGTAGTTTGCGTGATCGACTGTGCGCCAGTCTTGAAGCCGTGTCTTGAACGAGGCCTCGACCTCCCAGTTCTTGACGAGGTTCTCAACCAGTTCGGGCAGGCTTCCGGCGGGATGGCTCATTTTCTTGCCTGTATGTCATGTCAGTCGATCCATGGTGGTGTACCGAGTTTCGCGAGTGTTCTTACCCTCTCGCCACACTTTTCTCGTCTTTGTGTAATCTGGCGGCCGCCCATATCTCCACTGGACGCCTTCGTCTGCAAACACTGCATTTGGAGACGTTACATAGTCAGGCAACGCAGATGGGGACCCTGCCTGAGCCCTTCGTTGCTCTTGGGCGTCCACGACGACCATGGTGGCGAACTGACTCGAAAGGCGGGGGGGGGATGTGGTTTCCACACGCTGACGGTACGAGGCTGGATGGCCCTAGATATGGTCCGCGTCGTTCGCAGATATTGCTCGAAGTGGTAGTGACACGAGCGGAGAGAAATGTCTTGGATACGCGTGGAAGACGAGTAAACCAGCGGTGACACGGCTATCCCGCGACCTCGTCAGTTGTGTGTGGTGGCGGATATCCCGAGCCACGGCCACAAGCCGACCTGTCCTTTGAAACGCAAAGCGCGACGGCAGACTGCACTCGGAATCCTCCCCCTCTTCTTCGCGGTAACGTTTGGAGCTGCAGCTGTCGTTGGGATGTGAACACTGCGGAAGGGCCTGAGCGTCACGAAGCTCTCGGAACAGCACACACACACACACACTTTGTTGTGCTCCGGAACGCACGTGTAGTCTTGATGCGTGTACGTCTGTGGACGTGAGTGGCCGAACCGGCCTGGGCCAGCCGAAGAACCAAAGGCGACGAAGGCTGTGTCGCACAACGTGGCCACCCGGGAAGAAACGAGTTCAGATTCTGCAGTCTAATTTGCTAGAGGTCTGTCCCGATAAGCGAACCCCAGCTCATCTGACATGGTCAGCAAATTGGGTGATTCAGATATCCCGATAACGGGGTAGAGAGAACAGCAGACTCACAGATTGCTTCGAACGTGGACAGTCTTTCAGCCGGTAAAGACGGAAATGGATGGGATAGAGCAAAGCCGCGTGGATCGATACGACGACGTTGGCTAGGTGAGACTGCTGACTGACGTCTATTTTCCATGCCAACACACGACGGTTGGTGGCGGCGACATTGCGTATTTTTATGTCGAACGGCGTCACCGGTGAGAAGCCCCAACAGTCACACATCTACACGCTAGACTGTCACATCTCATCATCAACAGTCTCACGAGGATTGCTACCAGATTCGCTGCCGCGGGGGGGATCTGAGCGAAGGGAGGCGGCGCCCGTTGTGTTGAGAGGCACGCAGGGAGGACAGACCGGCTGCCCATCCTGCGGTTCCCATTGGCCGCTCCTGGAGAGTCATTAGCCGGAAGATCGTTGACTCTGATGGCACGCCGTGGGAAATGTCTCGTATCCGCCGCGTGGCTTTTTCAAAAAGAATGTCTTTGATTCACGATATCCTTGCCTCGCGTACGCTACACGTCCCTGTTTGGGCCGCGACCTGTCTCACTCGCCCGGGCGAGTGCCACGCAGTAATTACTCGAGAGCACGCATCTTTCCGACCTCGCGGGCGTCCAATCGTGGCACGGTGAACAGAGACACTCTGGCAGATCTGTGGGGTGGTGTCTCGTTTGGCAAGAAAACGTGTCGAGGTGCCGGTGCGACTTCGCCTCGTGGTCTGGTTGTCTGGCACGCCGTGCAAAACAAAAGAGGTGATTCATGTCCTTCCCCCCCTCACCCCTTCGCTTTTGCCACGCGAGAACAACAGTGAGCCCCTTGTTGGCCCGAGTCAAAATGCCATCATGGATCGGGGACGCGAGGGCTCTTCTGTGTCCCGATTCGTCCAGCTCGCTTTCTTCTCCCGCCCTGACGGCGAGATCTTCGCTACGGAGAGGCCGTCGATACCGGCCGACACGGCGGTGCCCTTCATTCTGCCCGTTCTTGGCATGCATGGTGGACCAAGTAACACATGCAGTAGTTTTGTCATGCGGAACAGGCAAACGCGTCCATGGCTTTGGGCGCTGAATGTTGGACGAGATCTGCGGACTGCCGGATGGCGGCATGGAATTGAGGACAGTGTCGACGCGCTAGGCATCTAGATGCGGAGGGCCTGAGCCGTTGAGGCCAGTTCTTCTAGAGACACGCAGGCTGGTCAGCGTTAGACCGGTTCAGGAGTTGTTTTTTTGGATCGTTTCTTCCGCCGATCATACTCAACCTCGTCACCCAGCCTCACTTCCTGTCAATGACGGTGCGTGATGTATGGATGGAATAATCAGAAGCTCAGTTGTCTCGAATGAAAGGTGGTGTGAAGGGTGAACGTTCCGTCCGACGTGCATGTCAGCCGGTCAAACGACCAACAAAGCCATGAGGGATACCGGTAGCTAAGAATAGATTGTGCGGAGTGGTCGAATCGAAGAGCTGGAAGACTTTACCGAGTCACATCACCGGCTCGTGGCGGACAGTGGTCACTGAAAGCCCGAATCGTCCCGTGGAATCGAGCGAACAGTTTCTTATAGATTGTACAGCTCTTAATTCTCATCGTCATCGTCTAGGTAGTTGTGCTACGTCAATATTGTTCTTCCAACTCACGGGACAACAATAATGTACATGAGAGTAACGTCAAAACTTGAACAACATGGGAGGTGCCTCTCATGCCTTGCTCTGTCGAGGCTTGACTGTGACGTAAAAGTCCTGCGGCTTCACGAACCACATGTTGTACGTCTTCCACGACTTCTGGGGTAGCGCGGCGTTGCCCTCGAGCTGGAAGTCAAAGTCACGAACGATTCTCGGAATGAGTTTCGTCATCTCCAAGATGGAGACGTTCTTGCCAATGCAGGTTCTTGATCCCAAGCCAAACTGACGGGACGATTAGCAATGACTTGTACTTCGACCTCGATTGCTTTATGATCTTACCGGCATCCAGTTGCGGTTCATGGCGGAAAGACGACCCTCGTCCTCGGTGAGCCAGCGCTCGGGACGGAATTCTTCCGCATCCTCGCCAAAGATGACCTTGTTCTTGTGCTGGACCCAGGCGTTGACGCCGACGATGGTCTGGGGACTGTCAGCTTTACGGGCATTCCATCAGTCCAGAGCTATACTTACGCCCTCGGGGAAGAAGCGGCCGGAAATGGTGGCGCCGCCCTTGGGAACGACCCTCTCCAGCGGTAGACCGACAGCAGGATGCAGGCGGAGTGCTTCTTTAATGACGGCTTGAAAGTATGGCATTTTCTGGCCCTCGCTAAAAGTCGGGTTCGGGGACAGTTCGCCGCGGCGGTCAAACTCGTCGATTTCCGCCCGAAGCCTCGTGAAGCAGTCCGGGTTCCGGAGCAAATGGTACAGGGTTGCCGAGAGGCTGATACCCGTCGTGTCCGAGCCGGCGACCATGTTGGTCGAGCATCCGTTGAGAATATGGAAGTTTGTAAAGGCGTCAGGCATCTCGGCGTGCTTGGCGAAGAACTTGGCCAGGAACGTCTCGCCCTTTGTGGAGCCCTCCCTTTCGCTCTCAAAGTTGATGATGGACTTGGGCGAGTTGCGCTCGTCGTCGATCCTCTGTTGCGTCCACTCCAGCATGTAGCTTGTTCCTTTCTTGCCGTTGCTTGGGGTTATCTTTGCAAGGATCGGTATGATGTAGCGATGGATAAAGGGATATATTCCTGTTTGACTGGAGTAGTCGAGGATGAACTCGATGGCCTTGATGGTTTCTCCAATGTCGTCTCCGGCGTCCAGGAAACCCAAACGCTTGTCGTATGTGGCATACGCTATCGCATCGAACGCAAAGCATTGGAACCAGTGGCTCATGTTGAAAGACGCCCCGGCTTGGGCAAACTCGTGCAGACGCTGCGAGAAGATCTCACCACACTCGTCGAGATAGGGCTCATAGTGAATGAGAGAGCTCATTGCGTACGCGTTGGTGTAAAACCGTCGGTTGTGGGCATGGTGCTGAATGACTCGGTCTGAAAACAGGTTCGGCTGCGATGGGTTGGGCTCGAAAGTGCTGTACCAGTCCGATTTGACAAACTGCGTTCCATGTCCGTATATGGTCTTTGATGCTTCGGGATTGTCGAAGCTGTAACGGTTGGGTCCGTAGCGAACAATTGGCCCTGTTGTTAGAGGCAAGTCAATCAGTTTGTTTCTTGGTAGATATTGAGCAAAATCCGCCTCGTCGTGCAAGGAGATTACGTACCATACTTCTTGTGGAGGGACAGATTTGTTGCTTCAAAATCTCCCTTTCTCAGAGTGAAAAGATACCAAGCGTTTGTGAAGCGCGCCCAGTATGGCCCAGGAACGGAGCGGAGTGGTGAACGAAGCCACTGGATAAAGGTGTAAAAGAGATAGCCAACTGCCGAGATGGCCGCCAAAGGCAAGATAGCTTCGGTTTTCATGATGGACGTCAGACACAAAAAACAAGCAGAGTATCGATTCGTACGGCTTGCTGAGAAGGATGTGCGGCGATTTGCGTCTACTAGAAAAGGTCTCTGATGATCCGAATGCTCGTATGCAACAGTAAAGGTTTTATACTTCATGACCTAGTCGTCGCGGTTATATGTGGATCGAACAGCGACGTAACGGTCGTGGATCTAATACCCACGACATGGATAGGCCATCTCGTAATGGCGTACGACTCAAACCGCCAATTGGATTGCCCAAGTTGATGAACCCGCTCTTCCGAGACAAGCTGATTGGAACCAGAGGGCTGCGGGCTCTGACAAACTCCGTATGCCCGCTGTCGTCAGGCGGCTGTCTTCGCGTAGTTAGGAGTCAAGGAAGAGCCGTACACTAATTCAATCGGTGGTCCAGGATGGCAATGGTCGGTTGCTACTTGACTAGCGACGTTGCAATATATGTTAGCATCGGCATGCTGCTGCGGCCCGTCTCGATACTACCCTAGGACGCTCGTCTGTGGGACTCGTGAGAACCCCGAGGTATCCCCAGGCCTGCTTGTTACGGGGAGAGTTTAGTGTTTCCGAAGCATTCGGATTGTTAACATACTCCTACTTTTAGACTTGATGTAAGGTTTGGAGTCTGTTGGTAGGCTGACGAACCTCGCCAGCCTGCTCACAGCAGGTGACTTGACATGTTCGCAGGTGCCGTGACGGCAGTTCGTGTCAAGTTCTTTGACAGGTAGTCTACGAGTCAACAACAGACGGCCGCTATAAGCAGGGAGCGATCAAGAAGTGTCTACGGGTTCATGTTGACTAAGCGGACTTCTCCTCGTCCGGGGAGCGAACGCCTCCTCCACGACTTGAGACACAAGCGCCGGCCCGGCCACTAAGAAGCTTCCGGTGAATTCAACTCGGCGGCTAGGTGCTCCGGGCCCCGATCATATGCGGGGGTCGTATCATGACGCTTGCTTTCTAAGACGAACGGTAAGTGTGTCTCTAAGAATTGGCTCTCACCGCCTATACAGGCAACATTTCGCCGAGTCGGGTATCATCCAGCCACTTTCGATCGTCGATTTCGTCTACTCGGTCGTGGGATCAACTTCATACACTGAGCTTCATACACTGAGTCTCATACACTCAGGATGTCTTCATCTCCTTTGCATCATCTCCTTGCCACCGTGTGAGATGCAGCATTGCGTGACCTTCAGCAAGCCTCTACCAGCCTCGTAACGACTGATTAGTGGCCGCTGTGCATTCAGGATGAATCCGAAGCCCATCTTCGCAATCATTCTGCCACGTGGCTGTACGGAACTGGTTCATGCCGGTAAACTTACTTCCTCAACATAGTGTAACTTAGACTCAGCGACTGCTCATGATCCGTTGAATGCTGGCATGGGCTTCCGCGTTCTTGCTGGATACTTATGGGCTGAGCCACTATTGGTCATGTTGGTAGAATGGCTGCTAGCAACAGCATATTCTGTGAGGCTATGAAGAGCTTCTGTTCCAAGAATGTACTTGAAGGCTGGAATGAGGATTATCCTCCAGCCTTGCAGAGACGTAAACAAATACACCGACACGAGTAGAACGAAGGCCACATGCGTGAAAAGCTCCTCATGCCCCCAGCAGATATTCACGTCGGGCTTCGGACTTTAATCTACCAACCCAGCTTCATCGCTGCTCTCATCCAGAGTATGAACCTTGATCCGAAGATGTGCGACCTACTCGCACCGCTCGCACCGCTCGTGCATTAAAAAAAGTCTTTCACGTAAAATTCTCTGCGCCCAGACTACCAAGCCGATAACCCGCATCGGCATATTCGCTTCCGCTTACATACTTTGCTAAAGCTCATGTGCTAAATCCCAATAGGAGTGATAGCTCTCACGCTGGACACTGCATTTCGGTTTCCCAGCCACTTCTCTTGAGCCATATCCAGCCTACACTTTATGCCTCAGTTCGCCATCCGAACCTCCTCGCATCCCATTTCCGGTCCGAGTCTTTACGCAACAGGCGGGAGAGCCATGTTCTGCGGAATCCTGCCCTGGGATCCTCCGGCAACGTTCTTCGCGGGGACGTTGTCGGCCGACTTCCCGGCAGCCTGCTTGTAGGCCTGGACATCGGCATCCGCCTTGCTGTATAGTTGTTAGCGGTAAGAACTGACAGCACGATTTCGAGAGGCAGCACCCACGGGTTGATGATCATGACCATACCAAGCTGGCAGTGCTTTCCTTGGGCGCAGTAGAGAAGCATGGGCTCGGTGTTCTCGACCTGCATGTTGAACGTGCCGACGGGGCTGCCGTCGGTGACACCTGGGATGAAACCACTGTGCACGCCATTGGGCATCGTGTTCTGCAGAGGCTGGCATGGCATGTCGGTGCTGGGTGCCTGGGTGACGGTGTGGTTCATGGGCCAGAACTGGAACTGCACAATGTCTCCGGGGTTGGCCTTTACGACCTCGGGGTAGAACAAGAGCGACTTCTCGCGGGTGGGGCTTCCGACGAGAACAGGGATGACCTTGGGAACCGGGCCGCTGGGTGGTGCGACGGGCGGTGCGGGTGGTGCTTGTCGTTCTGTGGACGCGTTAGCTCACTCGAAGGTCATCTCCACGACGATGAGGAGAGCTCACCATCGATGGCTGCGGCCATGGAAGTGCCGAGGATGGCGGAGACGCAAAGGGCGAGTGTGTCGAATCTCATGTTGTCGGCTGTGGTTTCTGAACTTTTGTTGTACTACGGCTGAGCTGAACTGGTCCCCTGATGCGTTGACGGTGGGCTGAGGGGATGATGAACGGTGAAGATAACAACTGAGCGGAAGACCCTTTGATATAAACGTCTTCTCTTCAGTCCACTATCTCTAAAGCAAGCCCCACCTTCCGTCACTGGACAGCGGCTCGCGGTCGCATCTTTCTACTCAAAGGAAGCTTTTCCCTCTCATTCCTCCATGCTGGGCAAGCTTATTCCGATAATGAGACCGATTGTGCTTGGTTTCTCCAATATATTTCCCAGTCGAGCAGGGGTAGCAGCGGAAGCTTGGGGCACGCAGAGAGATGAGACGACCGAGCTGTCCAATGAAGGCTGCCATGTGCCTCAAACGTGACGTGTTTCGTTTCTTCGGCGGCACCGCGTACCGAGAGCACGCTGCTTAGAAATTGAGGTGGAGAGGCAACGCTCTCGCGTTTTCGGAGAGGAGGGGGAGAGCCGGGCAAGTCAACAGAGTGTCTCCTGTGTCAGACAGATCGACATTGGACGAAGAGAACATGTAGGCTGCAAGGAGGCTGGGTTGCCGGCGCCAACTCTCTTTGGAGACACTGCCAGTCGGCTCTTTTGCTTATTCTCCTTGCCTTGGCAACACTACCCCCCCCAAGAACCGAGTAGGGATGAAACGGTTGCGGAGTCGTTTCGAACAACTAGCTGAAGAGCGATGGCCAGCTGAGGACTCATCCACTTGGCCCTCTTCGTGGGGAACCTCCGAAGCTTAGGAGGGAACGTGGAGAGCGGGAGATCGGCACGGGAGATGGCCAACCAGAAAATCTCATGGCATTACGGCACTCGGGCTGCCCCCCATCTGGCCAGTGGGAGACGCAGTAAGTTGTTGACGTCAACAGAGTTTGGCTGAAAACCTCACCCCAGTCGACAAGCCGATGTGGAACACAGCGCGTACAAGTCATGATCTCGCGTCAACGGACAAGAAAATCACCGTGTTCAAACTCTCGTGGCGGGTATATCTCCATTATTGCTACAGAGTCTACCACAGTATCTACCCACTCCATCTGATCATTTCCAGGAGAACGATACCGTGAGGTTGCCAAGCCTATCCTTCCAATTGGCTGCTTGTGCCCTTTTCTTCTCCCTTGATTGCCTTGCCTGGCTTGTTCACGTTGACGCTCTTCCACTCCATAAAGACGGCCCCGAATATCGTGAGGCAGCCAAGGACAGCGCTGATGAGAAAGACATTCTGGAGTGCCTTGCTGTACGCGGTAATGATCTCATCCGCCGAGTCTGGATAGACCTTGCGCATAGAATCCAACAAGCCGGATGCTCCCGCTTCTACAACCACGGTAGCATCCACGTTTGGCACGCGGTAGTGCAAGTCGGAGATCAAGCGCGAGTGGAAGATGTTCTGGGCGACGGCGAGGAAGACTGTTCCTCCCAAGCTCTGCAGAAACACCAACAGCGACGTGGCCAGGGCCGCATCTCGACCCTGGAATACGGTTTGGGCAGCAATGATGGTCTGCTGCCCGCCGAGACCCACGCCGATTCCCATGAGGACGAGTGAAGCAGCCCTGAGGCAGCAGTAGTCAGCATTTCGAAATGCATGAAACAGAAGAGATGGCAGGTTGGTACCAGAATACGGTGCTGGTGTCGACAGCAAACGTGTACATTAACCCTCCCGCCACTGACACAATGACGGATGACGCGATGAACTGGGGGACGTAGTATCCGACGCGACTGGTCTAATGGCACTTCTTAGCTCAACTCTCTGCATCCTTGAAACATTGTCTCGACGTACAAGAGCCCCGGAGAAAATGGTCGCAACTGATAACGGTGCAGACGATGCGAGGAGGTCGATGCCGCTCTGATACGCCGAGTGGTTCTTGACGGCCTGCAGCCAGATCGGGATGTAGTAGACGTTGATGAACAGCAGCGAAAACAAGAGCAACATCAGCCAGCAGGCGCAGATAATCGATCTCTGCGCCATGATGCGGAAGGGTACCGTGGCCCTGTCACCTTCGCGGTACTGGACGAATCCCCAGACGAGAAAGCAGATCGCGAAGACGCACCAGCACAGGATGATGCGCCAGCTGCCCCACGCATACACCGTGCCGCCCCATTGCAGCGCGAGAAGGAGACAGATTACCCATGGTATGAGAAGCAGAGTGCCGATGAGGTCAAAGTTTTGGACAAACTGCTTCAGGTTCGTCGGCTGTTTCTTCGCTGCCACGGGGAGCTTGAAGAACAAGAGGATGACGAAGAAGGTGACGCCTCCGAGGGGCAGGTTGATCCAGAAACACCATCCTGGTTTGGAAAATCAGTGAGTATCCGGACCATCACTGGAAAATGCTCACTCCACGTCGCCTTGTCGACAAACACACCGCCCAAAGTCGGCGCGACACACTGCGAAATGCCCGCCGCCGCACCGACGGCAGCAGTGTACGACGGGCGCTTGTGCAAGGGTACACTCCTCGCGATGATCTGCGTCAAGCAACCCCTGTCAGCAAACACGTCACCCGTCGCACGCGTGCGCGAGCAGAGGCAGCACCTACGATCAGAGCTCCGGACATCAGCCCGGCGGCCCCGACTCCGGACACGGCGCGCCCCACAATAAGTGACACGGAGTCCGGAGCGGCGGCGCAGACCACGGACCCCACCTCGAAGACGCCGAGAGCGCCGAGGAAGATCCACTTGATGTTGTACTCGGCGTACAGCTTTCCGAAGAGCAGCTGGAAGGAGCACTGCGTGAAGAGGTATGCGGAGCCGTACCACGCCACGTCGGGCAGCGAGTTGAAGTCGGTTGTGATTTTCGGGATGGCGGTGGCCAGGATGGAGCGGTCCTGGTGCCAGTGGAGGGTGTTAGTAGACGCCAAGATGGACAGGTGACCGAATGGAGAGGCGCAAGAGAGTTGCTTACGAGACCGAGGCAGAGAATGGCAAGGAAGAGGCCGGCGGTGATGGCTGCGAGGCTCGGTCCGTTGGGATAAACTTCAGCGGTTGGGTCGTGGACTGGGATTGGCCCTACCGGCCCCTTGGCCTCTTCGGAGCTCGCCCTTGGCGATGCGACTCTATCGGGTGCCCTGGAAATCGGTCATTCGGACCGGTGGTTGTCGGCGGTCAAGTCATGGACTGCACTTACATTGTTTGAGCGAAAACTGAGCTGTATGTCGCCGTGGAGTGTTCAAGAGAAACTGTGAGTGATAAGATCGACTAAAGCCAGTGCCACCTCTCAGTAATTACTCCTACTTGCACATTGTCATTTGGATTTGAAGGCGATCCTCGATGAAATACACCACGATGGTATATGCAGAGGCTCCAAGATTTACGCCTCATGTCACCCTCCATCACGGTCACGGTCCGTACGGACATTAACATGCCTGCGTGGCTTGTCAATCGGTGGGCCTGCGACAGATCACCCGGAATGATCTGCAGGGACGTCTATCCGTACCCGTTGGCCTGCTTCTGGCACGCCAGGATGGCAGGGTTTGGCTCTCGGCTGTCTCTGTATGGGTATTTTTGCAGAGGACAGCATACTATTGGATACTTTTTCTGACGCTTCATCAAGCAGCAGAATGCCAATGGAGTATCCGTACCGGTAGAGTGTCAATAAACGTGAGTATCCGAATGCCACTCTTGTTCAGAGTCCTGCTTGCGGTACGTTTGTGATAGGATATGGCAAACACTTGCAGTCCTTACTTGGTAGATATGTACATAGAGGTCATCATCCAAGTTCTATTAACAAAGCTGACGCCTCTCACTGAGCAACTTGCAAGATTAGTGAGCCAAAGCAGCATTGGATAGCTGACATGGCAGGATTTGAGGAAGAAGCCGTTCATGGACGTGATCCCCTGGCGCGTCACCCTCTCTCTTCCAATATTAGTGCCGATTTCTGGCCCGCCTATTCGCGTCTGGGCCGGCCATAACACGGGAAAAGCCAGAGAACGAGGCACGTTTTGCACCAAAGTACGGACACGGAAGCTAGAATAACTCCCGACTCCGATCTATGAGACCCATGACTATCCAATGAGAGAGCGTCTTTTAACAAGTCCATGTCGACCGTACGGAACTTGAGAATCTTACCGGTTCCCGCTGTTCCCGCGTTCTCACGCCTTCGTTCACCACAACACTACCCCGTTTGGATTCCAGGCTCGACTGCACGCAGTATACCACAACAAAGCTTTCCGTCTGTCACACCCTAACGGAAAGCTCGAGCTGTTCGTTTCCTGTTGCTCACCTGTTGCTCACCTGTTGCTCACACTGCCTGTGGCCGGACAAATGTCGCCGGACCGTGACTTCGGCAGCCCGGAGGTTTCCAACGCGAAGAAGCTCCGGGCCTGCTCCAACTGCGCCCGTCTCAAGATCAAGTGCAGATGGCCACCGGGCTCGGAACATGACGAAACAGCCGACTGCACGAGGTATCTCTGTCCCTCGCCCGCCTGGCATCGAATTCGGATGATTGACAAGGATCAGGTGCTCTCGCATGGCGATTCAGTGCCGCGTACCGCAACCAGTGCAAAGGAAGAAAAGGGGGAAGTCCAGGTACGTCGGGCATCATGCTCCATGATGGTTTGCGTGATGTTTGGATGTCTGGGATAATGAGCGTCTTGGTCGTTCTCGACTGACGTGTATCCGCCAGTCGCGTGACGGAGCTCGAGAAGAAGATTGACGGACTCGTCAACCTCTTCCAGGCCCAGCAGCATACAAGGCAGGCTGATGGCCAAGTCCTGACACCAGATACCGATGTGTCACACCACGAGGAAACCCAAGTCCGGCAACTGCTGCCATGTACCGGCATCTCGGCCCCTCTTCCAGGCCCGGAACCGTCTTCAGACAGCCTGGCCACAGACCCTCGTGGCGGAGACACCGCCGGCGTGACCCACGATGCCGGACCGGTGACGGACTCCCTGCAACTTGTTCCGGGATTTTGCATCACCATGTCGCAAGCCGAGGACTGCCTCAACATTTACAGGACGCGGATGGTGCCTCAGTTCCCGTTCGTGCCCATCGCGCCCAGCGTCACGGCCAGGGACCTGCACAAGGAGCGACGCTTTCTCTTCTGGTGCATCATTCAGGCTGTCGTCCCGCAGAATGCTGCGGTCCAGAAGGAAGTCGATGACTGGGTACGTCGGCATACGGCGATGCACATCGTTGTCCAGAAGCAGAAGAAGCTGGAATATCTCCAAGGTCTTCTTGTCTACATCTCTTTTCAGTCATGGTATGCATCTCTTGCCGGGTATCGCCTTGTTGACGCTCTACTGACCATGTCACGAACAGGGGCGATATCCACGTGTCTTACGGCATGGCGGCCTACTCCCTCTTGCAGCTTGCCATCGGCCTCGTCCTCGACATGAGTATCTACATCTTCTCTGGGCCACTGTCCTGGCTACCCAAAACCATGTTGGCCGACGCGTGGTCTTTTGTCAACAAGGGGAAACCCTTGGAGCTGCCCAAGGCTAGTTTGGACGAACAGAGGGCAATCCTGGGTGGATATTTCCTCGCCTCCAAGTACGACTTCTTTCTGGTCATCTCCTGTTATTGTCTCTCACACTTTCTGCCAGCATCTCCTTTTCCACACGAAGAGTGTCGCAGATCCCGTACAGCTCCCAGATTGCGCGCTGCTGCAAAAACATTCGAGAGGCAGCTGAATACCCATCGGACGCCATGTTGACGGCCTTTGTGCGCATGCAGCACACGGCGGAACGTGTTCGAGCCATCTTTCCGTTGATCGACAGAGAGGACGGAGACCCGGTGCCTGTTTTCAAGGAACACATCAACATGACCCTGACCTCCTTGAGCAAGGAGATTGACAGCTTCTTGGAGGAAGAGCCTGCCATAGCCAAAGACCACCGTAAGCCAAGCCGCTCTCCTCTCGCAAAATCCCCGATGCCGGGTCTACCTACTTTCCAGCCGTTCCCTGTTCTCGCTCGACAGACACTAAATCTCCCTTCAGATCTGCTGTGGACACACTACGTAACAATGCGCGTCCGGCTTCACGAGCCCTTGATAGGCATGCAAGCCGTCAAACCAGCCGAGACGATGTCAATGACGGAACCCTACGGGCGGACCCAAGGCCTGTGGCTCTGCTTGGAGTCTGTGAATGAGGCAATGAGCGCTCTCCTGGCCGTGCCCGCCGAGGCCTACGCGTACATACCGTTCAGCATGACCGCCAACACGGCCTTCATCATGATGACCGGCAGCCGACTCCTGCTTGAACAGGGCGCCTTTGATTGGGACACCACGCTGGCGCGGCAGAAACTGGACCATGCGGAGGGTATGCGTCTGTTTGCGGAAAAGTGCGAAGAAGCGGACAGCGTAGCCCTGATCGTCGGCCAGAAGAGGCGTCTGTTCGAGGACAATTCGTCGCGGTGGTCGAACTACGCGTACAGAGCGCGGTGGATGCGGCAGTGGTTCATCAACAAGACGTCGCCACCCGCAGCAGCAAGGGAAGCGGCATCGGAGCAGCCAAGGGGTCCGTCGGTGGAGGTCTCTCTGCCTTTGGACATGAACATGGCGTGGGAGTCGGACTTTAGCCTGGACCAGACGGTCTGGGAGCAGATGATGATGGACGGCTTTGGACAGGTGCCGTTTGACGTTGGAGGCAGCTCGTGGACGGGCATGACGCGGTCGGCTGATGAGTCGCTTTCCATGATGAACATGATACCCCAGTGATGGCCTTTTGCCAAGGTGCTCATCAGGCGTCGTATGCTCCAGAGCGCGATATGCCATCTCGTCTAATGGATACCATACGAACTTCTGTCTGGTCGATGTAGTGATCTTTCAAAAGCCAGTGATGTGAATATTTGGCTCTCGTAAGTGCAAAGCAGCATGTTGGAACTTGGACACACATGAAGTAGTAGAGATCACAAAACTCGAAGCGACGACAGCCCCAACATAGTTGAGCATCACGATGAAGAATGCGGAAGAAACACTGAAGCAAAACAGCGTCTTCGGGTTTCCACCCAGAGACTCTGGCTGAATTGCCCAAGAAAACTACTCTGTAGCTAATCTAAGAGACAAACGCCTGCTTCCCCGTCGAAACAGTGCCCAGCACGCCCTGGTTCGCCAGCTCATTGACCATGTTGAACAAGACAAAGTCGCAACCCCTCTTCGCGACCAGGTTCACAGTCACGGGCATCACCTCCTCGCGAAACGTCACGTTGCTAAAGTAGGACACCTGCCCAATGGGGACGGTGTAGTCCGCGTCGCCAAAGTACGATGCCGAGATGGACGCCGCCTGCGCCGTCGTGGGATTGACGGGAAACGCGGCACCGGCCCCAGAGTTGAGACCCTGCTCGCGGAACGTGGGGAGCCCGCCCGTGCCAACGTCGTAGACGAAGACGGCCTCGGAGCAGGACTCGTCGGTGGAGAAGAGAACCTCGTCGTGCCAGACTTGGGCGTCGCGCGCGCGGTTCGCCATGGCGGACGCGTACAGGCCGTCGTCGACCTTTAGGTTGCGGAAAGCACCGCGGTAGGGGTTGTCGACGGCGGGAAAGGTGTCCGGGTACAGAGCCAGCAGCGGGTTGGCGGTTTCGCGGATGAGGTCCTGCGTCCACAGGACGAAGAGGTCGCCGAGCACTTGAGAGATGGGGCGAGAAGCCGTTTCTTCAATGGTGGCCGTGAGGTTGAACTCTTCGACGGCGGTTCCCAGCGCCGAGGAGGCGTTGGCCAGGAACTGCTGGAGGATCGCCTCGGCAGCTGGGTTCTGGAGCGGGAGATGGTCGACCGGGTAGAGAATGCGCTTCGGGAACGTCCGCTCGTCGGGCACGGACAGAGCCGGCAGACCGTTGACCGAGGGATCCTGGTGGAGGGACGGGTCGTACCAGGCTTTGGCAAACGCGGCCCATTTCTCGGGGTCGCGGGCGAAGACGCCGGCAGTGTCGGCGTTGAAGGCGTTGACGATGATGTTGTCCATCAGGATCATCCCCTGGGAGGGTCTGTTGCCGTAGACGCCCGCGAAAGCGGCTGGCTGCCTGACAGACAGACCCGTGTCGCTGCCGACTGCAAAGTCGAGCCAGTCGTAGGCGGCAATGGAGCACCCGGCACCCGCGGAAGAGCCAGAGCAGCTCAGGAATGTGTCGCCGCGGGGGCTCCGGGGGTAAAGGAAGTCGTTCCAGTCCCATGGGCTTTCGGGGGAGGCGAACTGGGCCGTCTTTTGCTTGCCGACGAGGACCCCGCCGAGGTCGATGATCTGCTGGAGAGCAGGGGCCGTCTTGCCGGCAACGTCGTTGACGGCGGTGTAGGCTCGGCTTCCAGCAGTTGTCTGGATGCCCTCGAGGTCGTAGATATCCTTGACGCCAATGCGCTGACCTGCCAGGGGTCTGTCATCTTCGGTGCTGTACAGCCTCGAGGGTACAGGTATCACGGAGTTCCCGCTAGCATCGGACAGCATCAGGGCTTTGTAGCTTCCGTTAGACTCGTAAATGCCAGTGATGAACGTGCTGAAGGTGTCAGAGTACAGTCTCAGGGCCTTGTTGAGCCATAGGCTGCTGCCATCGGCCATGGCGAAGAACGGGCACGGAACAAGTGTAGAACTGCCGCAGGTATCGGGGCCGTCAAAGTTGCCATAGATGATGTTCGATCCCAGACTCTCGAGGTAAGAGATGACTGAAGGGTCTAGGTCCTCTGAGATGCTAGCGCTCAACAGCACAGTTCCCAGAAAGTCCTGGGTGAAGACATCGTCGTGAACCAGGGAGTCTTCGATGGCTTTCTGAAGTTGTTCACCGGTGGTATCGGGGGAGAGAGCAGAGATGTAGGTAATTGGACCTCGAGAAGGGTCTTCCGCACAAGGAACGGAGACGATTGGGGCCGAAGTGACGGCCAGGTATTGGACGTCACCGACCTGGAAGGACAGGTCGTCGTTGTTCAAAAGAAAGGAGTTGGAAAGAGTGTCATCAGATACGGCCAGACCGTTGATTGGAAGGCTGGCCATGATCGTCGTCAGACATAGTGGCAAAAGAGTGTTTCTCATCTTCATGATACAGATGGTTGAGGTAAAAGAGTGGAAAGTGTTCAAACAATGAAAGACTGATGAAGCTGCTGTGGCGATGATCAGTAGAGGTTAAGACGACAGATATGGCATTAGTTATATATGCATACTTCAGACTGCCACTTATGGCTCTTGATGGCAGTACAAGCTGGCATCTCTGGGTCCATGAGAGGGTAATCTCTTACTTGGCGATAGTTGCAAGTCCTCCCGAACATGGGTTGTAACGAATTGGGACACATCTCCGTGGTGTTGTTGGAATGCAACGCTCGTCGTCGAGATTTAAATGGCGCACACGTGAAGATTCTCAGCGTCTGTGTGAATACCCTGAAGATCCGCCATGGACCGGCCCATGTAGCTTGATGGTCGAGGCTGACGGTCTCCATTGCCCCTCCCGCGGCACATCCATGATCCCGCGCGGGTGAGCGTCCTCAAGGATCCAACCCTCGAATGACGGCCAGAGGGTCAATGGTGATACTGTGTGACTGGCTGGGTTGATTTGCTGATAAAGCCATGACATATGGCAAGCAAGGTTTCGAGGTATCATTGAAGCCCTACGGCATGCGACCCTGACGATCCGGCCGTGGTCTGCCAAACTGCTGATGATCCACGCCGACCCACAAGAGCCAAGTGAAAGCCAATTCTTCATCTAACAGAGATTTCCCGAGATATCGACGAGACTACATCTCACCCGACCATTGGGTCCTTAGTTCACCTGACCTGACCATTGGTACTGACCTGACCTGACCATTGCTATAGGGCCATATAGGTGGGGTATTAAGTGGGTATTACTAACCCTAATAAGTGGGCCCGTATTAGTAATCATGTTCCCCTAACAAACTAACCTATAACCCTAACGCCTAACCCTAACCCTACCCCCCTAACCCGTATTTTTAAACCAATTAGATTCCAAAGGCCCACTTTCCATTTTAAATAAGTGGGACCAGTGCCCCATAGCAATGGTCAGGTCAGGTCAGTACCAATGGTCAGGTCAGGTGAACTAAGGACCCAATGGTCGGGTGAACTATACCCTCGATATCGACCGAGATGGCCTGGGGTTACGGCAAGCTGGGTAAAGCGCCAAGGTGTCAAAAGCACCTTGTCTAGTGGGGAGCGGAAGCACCCGCCGTCACCAGTCCCACCTCCGATATTGATCCAGGGTCTTTGGGCAGATTGGGCTTCAAAATCACAGGGCTCTGGTATGACCTCGCGTGGCGGGGTTGTGAGCCTGGACCTACGATTACGAGTCAGACGACCGGTGAGTGACGAGTCGAAGGTGTACGCGGTGTTGCACCATTTCACGAGATGTCTATCTCAAACGTGAATAAGTTTGAGTAATGCAGGTTGTGGCATGGCTGTATGATGGTATTCTGTGTTACAATGGGAGAATAGAATATGGCTTTACTACGAGAGCATCGTTAGGACCGGAAGTTGGCCTGCGTGTAATTGAACCTTACTTCCAAGTGGCTACTTTAGGTATGTTGCAGAAAAGGGTCTTCGAATGATGTGCAGTAATCCACAATAGTGCAGTCTTAAGCTGTACAAGTAGGTTGTCGTGATGCCAGTGACTCGTCTAATACCGTCCAGTCGCTACTCACTCCAATTATACTCATCATAGTGCTGGTTCTTACTCGACTCTGCGCGTAAAGGTCTCGGGAAGACACCACAAAGAATTGCCTGATTGTCCCCATGTCCGTCATTTTAATAACGCAACGTGACAGAAACAAGCCAAAAGCGAGGGCATTTGGCAGCTTCACACCCATACCCATGCGAATGTTTGCACCATGGGGCAAAGTCAAAGTTGCTCCATGTCGTACGATACTGACCTAGAGTGTAGTTTTCCAAACAGGAAAAACGACGTTGCTGTGAAGCTTCAAGGAGCTTCCCAAACGAGGCAACAAGATGCAACTTCTCGCGGAGGGAATCGACGCTTTCAGTCGTCACCACAGGTAAACCCTGGCTTTGTGTACCATCTGATGGAGCTGGCAAGCCCTCCTCGGAGATGACAGTACTATGCTTGAGAGTTGGAGTTGATGAGACGTCGAGATGTGGACGCTACCGGCGGCAAGCTCGAGAACCCAACGCCAGTGCAGCAGAAGACTGGCCCAGTATCAAGTCGTGGGATGTATAAGTAGCAGACGAGTGGAAGCATCAGCAGCTATCAATCTTGTCAGCACCAACACAATCTCTATCATTGCCAGACTCAGCAGACAATCCTTCAAGCAAAACTCCAATCTCTCTTTTCAAGATGCTTCCCTCATTCAGTTCCAAGAACAAGCGGGCGTACGAGCCCATCACCATCCGCAAGACTCCCTCCACCGGCAAGACCACCTCCGGCTCTCAGCTCGGCAAGAGGCAGTCCTCCTCTGGCGCTGAGCAAAAGGCCCGTCCCCAAGCCTGGGTCGACACGCCTCAGCTCATCTACTCGGCTTGGATCGAGGCGGCCGGCGGCATCGACGAGCCCCTGGGCACTCTGCCTCCGGACTTCAAGATTGGCCTGGTGGGAGCGGGCATCACCAACGTGGTGCTCGCGTTCAACCTGGCAAAGGCCGGCGCCGACGTCACCTTGATCGAGGCAACCGACGAGGTCGGCGGTCGACTGAGGTCGCTCCCCACCCCCGACGGCGTCAACGTCGCCGAGATGGGCGCCATGAGGTTCCCGCCCTCGGAAGACTTGCTGTACTACTACGCCAACGCCTTCGGCTTCACCTTTATCGAGAACTTCCCCGACCCCGGTGATGTCCCGACCATCATCTTCTACGAAGACCGGGCCAGCGAGTGGCTCGACGCCAAGGTCGCTCCCGCTGGATTCGAAAAAGTCCACAACGGCTGGATCCAGCTCATCACCGGAGGCTTGTGCAAGGGCGGAACCTGCATGACCTCTGGGTCGCAGATGGGCGAGTGGCTCAGCTCTCCGGATGCTTCCACTCGCTTCCAGGTCGTTCCCCAGTGGCAAATGTGGCTCGACACCTTTGGAGACGACAGCTTCTACTCCGGGCTCCAGCGCATCTTCGGCGACGACCACGAGTGGGACGTGCCTGGAGGCGAGGTGTGGACGGAAGAGGACTTCAACCGCTTCGGCACCCTCGGCATCGGCTCCGGAGGCTTCGGCGCCGTCTACACCGCTGGCTTCAACTCCATCATGCGCCTTGTCGTCAACGGCCTCGAGTCGGACCAGGCCGTGTTCGCAAGACAGACGGACGCCGGCCTGCAGCCCGCGGGCATCCGCGACCTCGCCCAGACCATCTGGGAAGAGGCAACCAAGCTGGGCGTCAAGACCAAGTTCGGGACCGTGGCCGAAGTCACCAGCGGCGGCGGCGATCCTCTCGGCGGTCTCGCCGTAGGCGTCACAGAGACGACGGGCAGCGGCTCCACGGACGTCGAGTACGACCTCGTCGTCCTCGGGACCAGCAACCGGGCCATGACGTACGCCATCGCCCCCGTGTCCGAGACGACAAACGACCCCATCCTCGCGGACCCGGTCCAGCGCGGCATCACCAACATGCACATGACGGCCTCGTCCAAGCTCTTCATCCGCACGCAGAAGTTCTGGGAGAACCAGCCGGACGGCTTCCCCCGTGTGCTCCTGTCCGACACCAACCTCCCGCAGACCTACACGCTCGACTACGGCCACCCGGACTACGGCATGGTGCTCGTCACGTACGCGTGGGAGGACCTCTCGCTGCAGATGATGGCCATCCCGGACCCCAACGAGCTCCTGGCGGACCTCAGGGCGCAGGTCCGCCGCATCATGTCGGAGACGGACTACCCCGAGTACGCCGACTACCTCACCCCCGTCACCGACGACGACGTCTACCTCATCCACTGGCCGCTGGACCGCTACTCGTACGGCGCCTTCGGGCTGGGCTTGCCCGGGCAGGACGACGACATCTCGGCCATGTTCTACGACTACGAAAAGTTCTCCGTCAACAACCAGAGCTCGCGCGTCCTCATCAACAGCGACTGCACCTCGTTCCTGGGCGGCTGGGTCGACGGCGGTCTGCAGCCCGCGCACAACACGCTCTCGGCCGTCTTTTCGCAGTTTGGATCGCTGAACCCCGTTGCCGAGGCTTTTGCGCCGTCTGCTCTCTTGAACTCTTCCTTGTACCAGTACTAGGTCATCGTTTTGTCTCTCTTTGTTTTCCCTGTGTCATGACTTTCTCTTCTGAACCTCTCTTTTCATCCCCTTTCCTGATCGCCTCTACGTCAAGCAATGGCTCATTGACGTTTGTTGGCTGTTGTTCTCTATGAGAGTCGATGACTCTTGTCAGCTTTCACTACTTCGCTCTCTTCAACTTTCGTTTATGACTTTTTTTTCTTTCTTTCGAAACTCGCTTTCACAACTTCTGGTTTTCTCAGATATGTGGAAACCAAACGTTACTATTGGCTCTCAAGCCCTTGGCCTGTTCATTATGTAGCAGTTTACTTCTCTAAATCATATAGCTACATCCAAAACCCTCAAATACAACTGGTGCCTTTAAACCCCTGACCGCTTCCTAAACACCAGTGGACACCCATCCTGCGCACAATGTTAGCAAACTCCAACCATCAGATAAACACATCTGGTCTCAACTCACCATGGGAAAAAGTGTCGCAAAAACCCAAATCTTCTCCGACCTTTCCGTAGCGTAATGTTCCCAGTCAAGCTCCAGCGCCGCTTTGCCAATCATGCCCGCCATGGACAGCGGCACGTATCTCCTCGCGAGGCAATCATGGGCACCCAAGCCGAACACGAGCCAGTTCTTCGTCTTGGACTCGGCATCGCCGGTGATCCAGCGGTCCGGGTCGAACAGGTCCGGGCTGGGGTACGCCTCGGGGTCGTGAAGCGCCGGGTAGCACGACGGGATGATCATGGAACCCTTGGGAACCGTGTACTCGGGGGTCACGGGGAAGTCTCGCGTCGCGAGGTAGGGAACGAAGATGACGGGCGGTCTGTGGCGGAGGAGCTCCTTGATGACGGCGTTGGTGTACGTCAACGACTCCAGCATGGGCAAGTCAAAGGGTCTCGTCGGGTCCCCTCCGCGCGCGGCCATGTTCTCCTCCCGGAGACGGGCGAGCACGTCGGGCCGCTGGGCCAGGATCTGAAAGATCCACGTCGTGGCGCTGCTGGACGCGTCCTGCGACGCAAAGAGGAACGTGAAGAGCGTTTCGCCAATCTCCGCGTCTGTGAACTCGCGAATCAGATTCGCGGGTTTCGTCGCGTCCGGGACCCCGGCGGCCAGCCTCTGGCGGTATCGTTCCGACTCCATCATGTGCAGCACCCAGTGGTCGACGATGCACGTCGGTTCCGCGCCGGTGGCCATGTTGGCCTTGCACGCGGCGGCGCACCTCGCGAACTCGACGTGCACGGCGTCGGCGACGCGTTTGCCCTTCCAGACCTTGCTGAAGGGCATGTACATGGACAGCGGGATGTTGACGAGCTCGAGGGCGGTGGTGGCGAGGTAGAAGTCGTCGGCGATCCTTTTGACGGCGTCCTGCGAGATGTAGTCGCCGAAGAAGGTGCGGCAGGAGATGGCGCAGTTGATCTCGCGGAAGAGGGTCATGAACTCCCGCGGCCGGCCTTGGTTGTCGGTGCTGGCGGCGGCGAACCGGTCAAAGTAGTCGGCGAGGACCTTCTCCTGGATGGGGAGATAGGTCGCCATGGCCTTGTTGGTGAAGAGGGGCGCCAGGCCGCGGCGGTACTCGGCGTGTTCTTTGCCTTGGAGGAAGACCCAGGCCTTGTGGCCGATGATGTCTCTGGCGACGGGGACGAGGCAGGGTTCGGCGTACTTGGGGGACTTGAAGACTTTGTGGGCAATGTCTCGATCGGAGGCGAGGACGACGAACCTGGGACGTGGTGTTAGTGATGGGTTAGCTGGGTGGTTTCGTGAGGTTCAGCCTTGAGGCTATTGAGGATAGGTTGGGAACTTGGGATGTAGGAACATACTTGTGAAAGACTGATACGCAGCTGAGCGGACCACTCGCCCATTGTGCCAGGTAGGCCTCGAACTTGGGATGGATCGCTTGAAGAAAAGGGCCCATGATGGGGATTTTGAACGTCGGACCAGCGATTGGGCCCTTTCGTATGAGGTACATGACTGAGGTTGGTCAGCTCGAACTTGACTCTTCTCGTCACCCAGATCACGATGGTGACTGAGGTCTTACCTTGGTCATAGACTATGGCTCCCAGAATAAGCGTCACGACATACTGCCATGTTGCCCAGCCCAGTATGAAAGCTGGCAGAGCATTTTGCAACTGGAACGAGGAGGACGACCATGTCTGGTTCAAGGAGGGCTGAGAAGCAGCGTCGGGAACAACTTCAGCAGCCATTCTAACTATCGTCTGAGGCTACCAAGAGTAACTGGCAAGGTGAGTATCGACTTTGGCAAAGGCAGCTGGTCTTATACGAAGGAGGATCACGTCTGGTCACGGCTAGAACCATGTCGGATGTCGGATGAAATTAGACACTGTCGTCGGGTCGAACCATCCAGTAGCAGCAACCAAGGCAAAAGGGACATTCCGTCATTACACAAGTCCCGAGTAGTAGAGTGTCCTGGTTGAAGGACGTGATGCTTGACGGTTCGATGCTAACAGAACTCAGAGTCCACTTCCACGCCGAGAGCCAATCATATATCATGAGAACATCTGCAAGTCTGGAGAACATAGCCACCAACCAATCAGACCTCTTGTGACCGTCATTGACCACACTCGTTGCGGGCCGCGGATTCTCGTGAGATCGTGCCTGATCCCTCCACATTCCCCGATGAGGACTAGTCTCCGAAAGTCGTACAGCTCGCAAAGACGACAGATCCTGGTCGCGGAGTCTAAGCCTCTTTGGGAGTAGAGTTGAGATGCGAAGAAGGATTCTAAACGTATTCCGGCATGGCCTTGGTTGGCCCTTGGGGCTCGTCAGACCATTTCCACCATCGAATCCCATCCTCACGTCTGCTCCCCTCTCCTTGTGAACATCCCAACCCACCCCTTCTTTACCATCTGGAGAGCAGCCGAGTATCGTTCCATCACACGAGAAAAGCAACATGCGCCAAACCCTTCGTCGCTCATGTGACACGTGTGCCCGGTCCAAGCACAGCTGCGACCTGCGCACTCCGCGCTGCTCGCGTTGCATCAAGCGCAAGATCCTGTGCGTCTACGCAAACGAACCCCTGACTGCGCCGCCCCCTCCGGCTGCTCCGGGTCCGGGTCCGGGTCCGGAAGCTGCCGGGACTCGCTGTAATGGGTCCGGCGCTTTGGCCAGCTACAGATTCGGGTCGGTCGATCCCTTTGACTCGTATCCGCAGACGAGATTGCCCAGAGAGCATGTTCAACGTCTCATTCATAGCTGTACGTAGTATCATCATCGCCTGTCCTTGTCTCAAATCCCAAGAGCCTGCGCTTATCTTGGCTTACTCTTTGGCCACCTAGTTCTCCACAAGATCGCTTTTCAATACTACCCTCTAGACCTTAACGCGACATCCAACCCATTCCTGGTGTCGTGGTGGCCGTTAGCCCTTGGCGATCCAGCACTCTTTCATGTGTCGCTACAGACGGCATGTCTCGACGAAGAGCTCCTGGCCCAGAAAGGGTTTCAAGCGTCCGAGATTCTCATGGCCGACTCGGTGGCGTTGCTTCGACGCAAAGTCGAGGACACATCGCTCGCGCTGCAAGACGGCACGATGAACTCGGTCATTACTCTCGCAGCCATCGAAGTGAGTCGCGTCTCTCGATTCTCACGTACATCTCTGATCTCTGACTCTCGCCTTCCAGTTCGGAAAAGGCAACAGCCAAGTAAGCGAGATGCACGTTGACGGCGTCACGCGACTGGTCAACATGAGAGGTGGCATCAACTCGATAAGACAGACGAGTCCCCTCACTGCCAGGATGGTGAGCTGGTAAGACCACCATCTTCGTCTCTCAGTTCTTTCACTCATTTCATCCAGGGTATCGTTGCTCGTAAAAGGCTACCCTCAGTTCGAAACGCAAGACGACGATGGCCTCGGCCACGGCCTGCCTCCAATACCTGAATGGCAGTTAGACTCTCGAACTCAGGACGAACTACCCGAATTCGGAGACTTCGATTTGGACCCCGAAGTCCGAAATGTCTTTAATCGTCTCAGAGCTATCTTTGTCCGAGCCCAGAGGATACCCTTCCCAGCGACACGGCTACACGACCTTACGTGCTTCGCTATCCACCGATTATTGTCGCTTCCGGCCCCGTCGTCAAAAGAACATGAGACGCCACTAAGCGAGTGTCTTCGCTACGCCATGATCCTCTACATGTTCATCGTACATGGCCCAACATACTACTCCCACTCTGTGATTCAGAATGCCATGGTGGCACGACTCAAAGACCATTTACAGAGGTTGGAAGAGACACATAGGGTGCCCGACTCACTTGAAGTCTTTCTATATGGGGTCGGTCTTGTCGCAGGCAGCAGTTCGTGTCACTATCATTGGTTAGCGGAAAGAGCGTGGCTCATCAGTCTATCGCTGCAATTATCGACTTGGGAGGACGTCTTCCAACACATTCGGCGTATCTTGTGGCTCGGAACCTCCCAAGGCGAAGACGCGTTCCGCCCTCACTGGGAAAACATAATCAGTGGCCAGGGCTATATCGGATCGCCACCGTTGACGACTACAGTTTCGCCAGATACTACAGCTGTAGGATTCCTCTTGTGATGACTCGGGACCTGGCTGGGTGGCCGATACTGGATGACATTCGGCATTGAGGAGCAATATCATCTCTCTATGAGACGAAACGAAGTCCACATCTTGAGGATACGCGGAATGTCCTGAGTACGTGAGATCGAGACGAGCAATGATGTCAAAAGCCGTCTTCCCCGTGGTAATCTCTTCAATAGCCCTCATTGTAGCAAGAACGATTGGTCTTCGCGTCGTCCGTGACTTCTTTTTCAGGCTACAAGTCGTGCCTCTAACCATTTGCCATGAATTAACACGAGTCGTTCTTCTTCCTTGGCCATGCCTAAGACGAAATCATACAAGTTTACTGTGAAATCAGCGTGCTTGCGCTTTCCTTGCTCTACCTTTCATCCCCGACGTATCATTGAACTTCCACCCATTCAATTTGACCACGACGTGAAGGTGGGCTCCCTTCCTCATTATTTCCAAGTCAAACCGCCACAGGAAAACTCAGAACTTCTCACGAGTACATAAGAATCTCCATTGGCAGTTGCCCGTTTCAGCCGTCTACATACCACCTCTTCATACGGGATCGATCTTGGAGAGCACTTGCCCCTTCAGCTCACCACTCTTCACACCACTCATTACACCACTTCGATAGGAGGTGGCATGAAAAGGCCAAATATCTGTTTTGGGCTTCAGAGACTTCGTTACGGACGATGTCCACTACAATCAGCGCCTACTAAGCGTCGAATATTATCCTTCCCTGCCGACAGACCAGGTCACTTCTCCCCAAGGCAAGTACCTACCTTGAGACTCGATGCAAAGCTTTAGAAAAGTAGCTTACTTTGCAGTTGTATAGCCAATTTCATATATCGCTGGCCGACTTCGATAAGTTGAATATCCTCTCCACGAAAAACCGTTCAGGATGTCTTGGATGCCCATGTACAGGCAAAGTTTCATGCCGAGGCTTCGCCATCGTTCGCCCAAGTCGTACAACATGGATTTGTACTTTGATAAGTCCAGTGCTGATTCATACTCTGAATCATCTGAGGACTTGCTCCAGGAAGGAGACGAAGACGGAGAAGGAGAAGATGACAATGAAGAGGAATGTGACGAGGACGAGTACCGCGATGAACCAACAGGCGAGGACGACGAAGAAGACGAAGTAAAAACCGAACACGACATGGAGCAGGATGCCTGGAATGATACCCTGCAGAAAGCCGAGAAAGACGTCGAGCATCCAGCAACTGGGCCAAGTCAACGGCACGGTGGAGTTGAAACCAAACTGGTCGTCTCGTGCAGCGGCGCAAATGACGTCCCCGACAGCCACAACGTATCATCTGGCGTCATGCCGCAGCTCATTGTCACAATGGGCGCTGGTCGCAAAAGGAAACACCAGGTAGTCGACAACGAGGGATCAGCCATACCGCCGCCTCGCAAGATGGCCCAGAATCATCGAAACACGAGCCCCCGCCAGCGACTAAGAGTCCCGAGCCTCGAGAAGCGACAAAGGCCCAGACTGCTCAAGGAGGCATTGGGGGATGAACAGGCAGGCGATGAAAGTCGAGGTTTTGTGACGACCAGCGACCAGCCATCGCAAACCACGCCCATCGATGATGATCTCAAAGTTGCCCAGGAGCTCGTCATGCACAGCAAGCTTCTGACCGCATCCAAGATTGGGTCCGCTGCGATGCGCCAAGGGATCCTGGGGGAGTATGGGGAGCAGCTCGGATCTGTTTTGGGGGGCAGCTTTGACGAATTTGTCAGAGAAATCATCGACAATGACGACAGAAACGCTCGGATCATGGCAGCAGAGTTTCTCCACCAGGAATTGAAGGATCGGCTGATCAACTTGGGGCATGATGTCGACAACCAATGCTAGATCTGCCGTCTGCTGACAGGGAACGGCCAGCACACAGGGTCAAATATGGCAGGGAGAATGTCCTTAGGGGCATTAGAAAAAGGGACTGACCTGACTCTTTGGCTGGCAGGTCGGTAAAGGTTTCTCCCGTGTCCATGGAGAAAGTATACCCAACCATGAAATGGCCAAGCGGTGAGAGGAGACAGGAGAAGTATGGGTGCTTGGGTGGTATCATTCACGCCACATGGAATCACTAGACTTCATCTTCACTCTTGCTCTCGAGAGCATCACAGAACGACCGACGTCGTTTGGGGTTCTAGAAGTCTATGAGACACAAGCCTGCGATATTCAAGAAATCTAATCTACCCAATCAGTCCACCCTCGAAATTGGCACTGATGAACTAGTGCTGACCCTTTCTAGGTTGCCCGTCTAAGCATAACATTGTAGTCATGCCACACGTAGTCATTGCCAGCATCCCTCTCCCATACAAAGGTGTCACGATTCGCCATCTCCAAGTCGAAAGCGAAAGCGACCTTTGCAACAGTCAGCCGGATAGACTGCAACGCCATCTCGCGGCCGATGCAAACCCTCGGGCCGACGAGGAACGGACGATAGCTGGTCCGCACGTCGTGCTCGAAAACGGTGCCGGGGCCGTTGTCGATCCACCTATCGGGACGAAACCTGTCCGCCAGCGCCCAGTAGGTCGGGCCGGCGCTGAATCGTCCAAATGTCTGCCGAAACGTTGACCCCCCTCGGGACGCAGAGCCCGTCGATGGTGGCTCCCGGGGAGATCCTGTGAGGTGAGACCCGCGACCGTTGATGGGCGGCAGCAGGCGCAAGCTTTCCTGCACGCAGGCGTTGAGGTACGGCAGCCGGAGCACGCTCTGGGCCGTGATGTCGGGGAGCGAGCCGTAGGCGGCGCGGACCTCGGCCTGGACCTTGCGGTAGTGGTCCGGTTCGCGCAGCACATGGTAGAAGACGGCGGACAAGGTTGTGGCTGAAGTGTCATATCCGACCATGCTGTTTTACCAGAATGCGGAGAGGTTAGTGACAAGCTTCTTGGTTTCGTCCGAGACATGAGACGGTGGAGGTTGTGTGGCAACTGACGCGAAGAGTGCAGAGTTGCTGAGTATCTCGGCCTGAGTCAAGCCCGCGGACTCCTTGGCGGCGAGGATGGCCGTGAGGAAGTCTTTACGCCCTCCCTGACGTTCGATGCAGCTGACCTGGGAGGTTAGATCGACTCGATTCAGGGGGCTTGCGATGGAGCCTAGGGCGCAGGCTTACCCTCGAAGCTGTTTCATCAGCAGAAAGTTCTTGGGAACTCTGAATACGTGCGGGACGATGATGACGGGTAGCTTCGCAAGACCACCAACGACGGGGATCTCTGTGAGGAACTGGAATAGCTCCAGGAGGGGCGCTCCTTTACCGTAGGTGAAGTTGAGCTTCTCGTATGTGCCTGAAATCTGATTAGTTACTCGACACATGGACCCAGTGTGAAAATCTGAGCTTTTCGACTTACTCATCTGGTCGTGTAGCAGAGGTTCGCCAAACGACAGATCATCGACGATACTCCAGATCATTCGTGCGAAATGGTCACTGATGTTTGTAACTTTCTCTTCGTTTATGGAGACCCCGAGCGTGTCAACTGCTCTGTTGATGTGGTGCTGCACGATGTCTTCCTGCTCCATGAGCGCCTTTGCAGTGAAGGCTGGCTGCAACGCCGTCCGCAGTCGCGGCCGCAGTCGCTTGTGGGCCGTCTTGTCGGTTGTCGTAAGCAAGTTTGGCGCTGCCCATATGAGCTTGGCGAGGAGAGATTCGATGGTGCCCTGCTTCGTGAAGTGGCCTCCGGTGGGACCGGGGTTGTGAATCGCCTTCAGGGCATCTTCGGTAGCAAACGACAATTCATTGGGACCTATTCTGACAACCGGTCCTGTGATTCTGCCGTCAACATCTCGCACTGGAGGACTGGAGGAGTTGAGGAAGAAAAGTAAGCAAAGGATAGAAGTAGTCGGAGTCCCTACCGTATTCTGCATGCACTCGTTCAATATCGTTGTTGAGTCGATGTCCAGATACCGAACGCATCAACCAGATGTTTTTCGTTGTGAGTTTTGCCAGCCTCATGGGAATTCTTTCGTGTTTTGTAAGTTTTATGACGACCATAAATGAGCAAGTTACTCTAGTCTACGTGATTGGAATGTGGAGATACTGACTGACCATTCACTCCTTCGTGCGTCAACGTCCCAATTGCAACTCTGCTACCAACAACCAGGTTGACGGTCTTTGAGGTGTCATCACCGATTCAAGAAAAGCCGCAGACAATGACTTGGTGGAATTACTGATCGGGCATGTGCCGTAGTCTTACCTCGCGACCGCAAGTGGGGGCAATGCCTCCATGAGACTGGGATGAAGGTATTCTCCGACCCGGATGTTTACAGTCATCCTCTTCTGGAAAACACCGAAAGCTTATGACCCAACAGTACTATGAGGTGGTTCATACTGCTACTACCCGTGTGCTTGTCTCGGCCCGAGCGATTTTGGCAAGTACTTCGGTCTCGCTCTCCAAGGATTGCTGCTGTAGACATGTCAGCAACATCAGCACATTTCATGGGATGTTTGGCGAGGGAATGGCTCAATGATGGCCTAAATGGGATCTGGCAGTATAGCTTTCGGTTAATCGCTGTGCAACTTTGAACTCAGAGACCATTTCGATTCTCCTCATCTAACAGCTATTTGGGAAAGCAGAGTCCGTGTACAACATCGATTCGACTGAATCGGCAGCCTGATGAGGTATGGAAAGGATCGAAGTTTTGCCAAAGAGTATAGAAGTACTATTGATTTGATGCCATCATGTAACCGTTCAATTGTACTACCTCATAACTGAAGGACCAAGGGTTAGCCCGTTAGACAATATGGAATGCCTTCGAACTGGGGAAAGCCATCTCCGAGGCCATTGAGTTGCACCAGAAAGCATCTGATCAAGCTTGTTTTGCCTTTACATTCAGACGACACACCGCACCCTCCTCACGCAATCAATGACTGAATCATGGGACTAGAGGGAATGCCAGACAACCCGACTCAGTCGTCGCCTGTATGCCTCCTCAGGGATGGTTCGAGGATTGCGCATCGCCTAGGTCGCAGGAGACTACCCAGAGCTCATGGAGTAGCTTCCCCTGCTCACAATGCTGTATCAACCTTTTTCCATCTAACGGGATGGGATGTGAGCGCAACACCACGTCGGCTGGTCAGCTGCGTGAGGGTGTGAGAGACACGTTGTGAAAGCTTGGCATCCCGGAACCGGCACCAGAAACACTGAATCATCACTGTCCGAGGAGCTCGCATTTGACGGATTGACATGATGACTGATGCGCGGTTATTCTGCCCATCTCATGAGCCGATTGCATGTCTGCCAAAATACTACCATGTCCGTCTGTCTCCGACTGAATGGTTCCTTGTCTGATTGGGAACAGTAGTCATCTGCCCGACGTTGTGCAAGTCTAAATCGATAGACTGGATTTCTCCATACAATCAACTGCCATAGCCACAAGGCGGGACATCTACTGTGTTCCGATGTACCGTCAATGAGCAGTACAAACCAAGCTCAGCTGTAAGATGCGGCTGTTGCGATCTGAGTATCTCGAGAGCCTCTTCCAGCCACTGCCTCCTCCGGGTACAGTCTCTTCCGGGTACAGTCTCCTCCGTACTCCGCCCCCTCCGACCTCCGCCTCCTCCGTACTCCGCCTCTTCCAGGCACCGTCTCCTCCGGCTAGCGTCTCTTCTGTGTACAGTCTCTTCCGTGTACAGTCTCGTTGGGCATGGCCTGTCGATGTGTAAGTCAATCAGTTCCGTCAAGGTCATTAAAGAAATGAGTGGCAAAACTCACGTCGGCCTCCTTCTTGGCCTCCTTTATAGTAGATCAATCAGGATGTCAACGAAGAGTAATCCGGATGCTACTCACAGCCGCCTTGTTTACACACTCCTGCACATTGGTCAGCTCCCAGGTATGAAATGTCGCAGACACAGGGTAGTAGTGTTTTACCTCGACAAGTCGCTTCTCTTCCTATAGACACATACATGGTAGCTAGGGTAGAAGGGACAGGCATGATGGCCTAGGTACTGATGGGGTGGCTGCTTGCGTACCTTGAGCAGATGAACATCAGGAAGCCGCGAGCGACATTTCGCACTTCAGTCGTGCCTGCCTCAACGTCAATCTTCTTCTCGGGAAAGCGCAAGGGCTCAACAGCGACTGCTTCATGTATCGGTAAATAAGGTAGTCGGGAGGTAGGTACCACCAGTGCGGTAAGCAACACAGGAAAGCAGGGCCTCTCTGCCTGCTTTCACTTGAAGTAAACCCAGCTCACTCTTTCCGTCTTTCTAAGGTAAGGGCCCCAGCGAGAAGGAGCCTGCCAGTCTGCCAGACACCACAGGTACAAAAGGTCGGGTACCAGAGGCAGTCACAGAGCATCCTGGCCCTGCTTGCTGTCTCGGGTCTGTTCAGGTCCGCGATGCCGCGCTGGTCTATGGCCTAAGTAGGTAAGGTAGGTAATGTAATACCTTGGAACGGTACGTTTTGAGAACCCCGACTGCAAGCCTCTCTCTGAACACTGCCACAGAAGCAGTCTGCATGCATGAAAACCAGTCTACGCTTCACAGTCTACAAGATTGAGTCAAGGCCGCGAGTTTGCACCGTTTGAAGTATCTGAAGATAGCATTGCTGCCGATTCCGCGCGATCTCCAGGGTGAAGGATGAGCAGGGTGAGTCAGGTGTCTCTGCTGGAAACCAGTACAGATAGCAACCTACCTCTGTTGACGATATATTTCACCACAAACAAGAGGTAGCATCTTCAATCCCCCCATTACTATCTCGTTTCAATCTCTCATACGTAGGTACTCCGTACACATCCATCTATTTATCATTCATCTATTGTATCTCAGCAGCACACTAATCTCTCCCTCTCCTAGAAGACTGCATGTTGTACTCCTAGGCTTCCTCACATATCAATACAGACATAAACTCATCTGCATTTATAGGAGTGGGGTCTCGGTTGTTGCGACAACAAGGACACGCGTCCTCGTCACTTAGGGAACCTTCCCAAACGACCTCGGCCATCTCAGATATCCCATCTATAAACTGCTGAGCATTCATGCCACTGTCGCTGTCTTCCATTTCGAACTCATCGCCAACATCTATAAAGTTAAGCCCATTCCCGTAATAGGTCCAGCCGTTTCTACGAGCGCTGGGTTTTGCCCTTGCGCCGTATTGAATGAGAAAAAGAAGAGCATTCAGTTGGTTTGTAATCATGTTCTCGAGGATTTTGAGAAAAGCTCCTCGTGGACCTGGCTCATCCATCATGTCGTAAATGTCCACTTTCGTCGGATCGAATGACCAGGATGCATCATATTCAAAGGCAATACGCCTAATGTGTATGGATCCTTCCACCTTGATATTGAGGATGTCCAGAGGATCGCGATATCTCACATCGAAAGCCTGTGTATCCGCAAGCTGTATGCACACGAGGTCGTGTGTTGCAAGCAAGCCGAAGCTTACATATTCTGAACCATGTCGTACTTTCGCAAGACCGGAGCATTTCCCACGTGTATACTCTGGTGTGCATCGCTTTCTGACTTGGTGGGTAACGACATCTCTTGATTCCCGGCAGGCTGTCCACATCCCAAAATCAAGCAAGTATGTTGAAGGATTGACTTGCTTCCGGGGTCGCTTGGAAATTTCCGAGCAAGATGGAAACGTCGTGAAGCATTCGTCGTTGGAATCTCGTTGCGTTGAGAAAAAGTGAACCCCGGGACGATCGGGACGGTGGGGTCCCACAGCTGCCTCCCAGACGTATGTTCTGAGCTCAGGCGGCAGCTTCGGGAAGGGATGGAAAGTCTCGTTCATTGGAAAGATTTTGGTTGTAGGTTGGGCGTTGGAGACGTGTGGCTTCGTGAGTCCTGCTTCGCTGCAATCATAAGGGGTTGTTTTGGGCGAGGCAGTTAGTCTGGACGGGCGAAGAACTGGCTGATGAGAGACTCTCGGCTTGGGGGCAGCCGCCTTTTGTAACTCGGCCGCAATCTCTCAAGGTCCTCAAGCAGAGATAAACCTTGGCGGAAGGTTGAGGGCAGTTCTGGGGCCCGAGAAGTCATCGCCGCAACCAGCTCTGGGGTGGTAAATAAAACTGTTGCTTGAACACTTCTGCGAGTGGTTGGCTGAGAAGGCAAATCGCAAAGGTAGCTCCATGAAGTTGGGTTGTCAAGAGCGAGTTGTTGCCCGAGAGACAAAATGCATGTGACAAGGTACCCTACATTGCCCTCTGAACTATTGTATCTACCATCTGAAGGGCTCTCTTCCTCTTGAATTCCGCACTTGTACAGACATGTTGCTATCACTGTACAGCGAGTTTCTGAATAAGCCCCTGTCTTTCCTTCATGTGGTTTTCTCCAGCCATTGTTTAACATGCTTCACCTATCTGTTCGCATTCGATGCACCCTTGACTACCCAATAAGGGGTATGGTGTTGTCAGCATCAACTACTCTCATTTTCAAGAATCACGTCTCAAAGATGCTTAACTGTATACTCGTATGATGCCTTGTATAGAGATTGCTGGCGAGGTTCTCGTCGAGGAACTCTGAGAATTAAAAGTCTCGTCATGAATCGTGTTCGTGGCGTTCTGCCTTTGCCACGCCACTTTTTGCGGAATTGTTCCGAGGGTGGTTGACTGGTGTATACTGACTTGTTTTAAATGGTCGTTCCAGTTGATTCTTTTGATTCTCAGTTTCTTTCTCCCCTTCTGCTCGTCAAGGTGTTTGCGACTACTTCACCCACCCGAAGACATGGTTGCTTATACATCCAGCGCAACACCCAGAACATGTGAGTCACGCGTCGCTTTTCTTGTTGGTTTGAATCTTCTATGCTAAGACAACTACGAACTACCCAGACTGGACCGCGGCCGTCACAAACCGGCTCTTCTCCCCAATCTTTTCGGCAACAACACTCAGACTCGGACTATGCAACACGTCAAATATGCTCGTCGTCTCTGCGCCCGCGCTGGACACGAGCCAAATTCGGAGCTCCACCGCTATGAGCGAGTCGACTCCGTACTTGGAAACGGGGTGTTTCTTTTCAATCTCGGCCGCGTCGAGACCGAACATGTCGGCAAGCTTGGAGATGATGGCGTCCAATATGAGCACCACCGCGCTCCTGCTGCTCATCGCTGCCTGAAGCGAGTCGGACAGACGAGCTCCAACAGCCCCTTGCTTATCGGCCTTGGAGGAGGGCGAACTGGTTTGGGAATTGTGATGTACCTGCACAGACGTGAAACGCCGGTCGTTGACCCAAGCCACCGTGGAAGACTCGTCAAACTCGAGGATGCCGGTGATGAGCTGGCTGCGATCCGCCAGACACAGCGGGTTCTCGATGGTGGTGCCGACTATCCTCAGCATCTGGGCCTCGTCGGTGTCCGCGAGACCAGTTCTGGTTAGGCGTTCTGCCACGCCTTCGGTGTTGGCGACGAAGCCCACTTCCTGGATGCTGGCGAGGTCGATGGACACCGCCGGGAGAGACTGAGATGCGCGGTACTTGGCAAACGCGTCCTGGAACGTGCCGCCGGCCGAGTAGTTGGCCTGGCTGGTGTTTCCGCCGAGTCCCGTCAGCGACGAGAGCAAGACGAAGAAGTCCAAGTCGGGAATGGCGTTGTGGATGGTCCATGTTGCAGAGATCTTGGGCCCTGTAGCTGCGAGCCACTGATCGTACGTCATGTTGTGAAAGACGGAATCCTGCCGGACGTTAGCCCTGTTCTAGACTGTGGGTGCTCGTCAGTCTTGAGCGTCAACTTACTTTGAGAGTCATGGCAGCTTGGATGACCCCACGAACGGGGGGAAAGTCACGGCGAACATCGTCCAAGAGTCGGCGTAAATCCTCGGTCTTGGAAACGTCGCAACTCTTCACTGCCATTCTCCAGCCCGCGGCTTCCACATCTGAAACTAAACTCGCGCTGTCGGGATGAGTTTCCGCGTTGCGTGACACGACAATCAGGTTTTTGCAGTCGAGGCTTCGTGCCATCCAGCGTGTAATGGACTGGCCGATGCCCCCCATGCCTCCGACAATCATGTATGATGCCGCGGGAGACAGAGAGAGTTTCTTGGAAACGGGCACGACCTGATATACTCGATCAGCACTTCTGAGTTGGACAGAGAGTATTCGGGACAAACACCGACCTTGACCATGTCGGTAACATGCGGCACGACGACAATCTTGCCGAGATGCTTGCCGCTCTGCATCAGCCGCAAAGCCTTGCCGACATCTGAAATGGAAAAGATTGTCACCGGCGCCACCGTTCGGATCCGTTCCCTGCCGAACATGTCCATCACGCTCTGGAGGGCATCCTGGACTACTTGACCTTTGTACTTGCCCAGCTGGAAGAGATCGACGGCGGCAAAGGTTGTTGATCTTCGCAAGGGGCTCATGTCGAGGTTCTTTGCGGCTTCCATGTCCCGCTTACCGATCTCGACAAACCGCCCGAACCTCGCCATGCAACTCCATGTCTCCTTGAGTAGCGCACCGGAGAGGGAGTTGAGCACGACGTCAACTCCTTTACCGCCGGTAGCTACCATGATAGCAGGCCCAAACGATGTGTCTCTGCTGGAGAAGATGTGGTCTTTCGGGATGCCAAACTCTCTCATGACAAAGTCCCGTTTGGCCTCAGTGCCAACGGTGACGGACACTTCTGCTCCGCGATGCTGCGCCAACATGACGGCAGCCTGGCCGACGCCACCAGTTGCCGCGTGGATGAGAACAGTTTCGCCCTTGGCCAGTCTCCCAATGTCGTAGAGCCCGTGGTAGGCCGTGGCGAAGACCATGGGAATAGTAGCCGCCTGCTCAAAAGACATGCTGTCCGGGATGCGAACCGCGCAATGCCAGTTGATGGAGACCTTGGTCGCCCAGTGCCCACGGAGAATTGCGCATACTCTATCCCCGACCTTGAGACCGCTGCGCTCCAGAGCCTCGGGGCCGAGTTTGGTGATGACTCCGCTGCACTCGTAGCCCATGATGGTCTCGTCGAGCTGACCCGGGGCCACCAGGACGTCTCTGAAGTTGAGACCAAAGGCCCGGGGTTCGATCTCGATTTCCGCGGGTGCCAGTTCACCAGTGTGTTCGACCTCGCGGAACCGCAATGTGTCGAGGAGACCAGCCGAGCCAACCTCCAAGCGAAGCTCGCGATCGGGGGTCACTGGCTTTGAACTCTCGAAGTTCCGGTTCCTGGTCAACCCCCGACGGAAGCAGTTTCCGGTCCTCAGATTGGTCATTATAAATGCGTGACACATGGAGCAGGGAGTTCTGAAGTGCATACTCGCAGTCAATATCTGTCGATGCCTTTGCGAAGTTAAACGACGCTGCAAACACCTCTGCGATGTAGTCGGCATTCTGTTTCTCCCACGCCGGAGCCGCGGTATCGAGATCGAGAGACACGTAGCGACGGCCCGCGTCCTCGATGCGGAGCGTCCGGAGAAGCCCGGAGTGCAGGGCCATGTCAGGAGCGAGGCCGTTGATCAGACTTCCTCGTGTAACCCATAAAACTCCCCTGGCAGTGGTCAAAAGACGCTGGATCTGTCCAGACTCCTCCTCTGTCAGACGACTTAGGAGCGGTGCCATCATCTCTACGAGAACGACGCAGACTGTTTCCGCGGCGTCAAAGTTGGTCCATTGAGCCGTGCTGTTAAAAACCCGCGTTCTTGACTCTATGGACTGCTGAAGGTTGCGAAGCCAGTCATTGGGTATGTCCTGCGCGGGTAGAGGAATGGAAACCTCGGTAGGGTATGACACCGGAGCAGCTGCGGTGGAAGTCATGACACTGAAAGAATAGTTGTCGTCGTCCTCCATGTCTTTTACATTCATATCGATGCCCGTGAAACCACTACTCTTCAGCACGCGACTCCAATGGTCGATGGTGAGATTGGGCCCGCCCTTGCGCTCCGGCTCCTCGGCGAGCCACCAGCCCCGCAGTGTGCCGAAAACCAGCTGAACATCAAGTGTGTCCTTGGTCGTTTCCACGAGAATGAGCTTGCCGCCGGGCTTGAGCAACTTGCGGACGTGTCGCATAGTCTTCTCCATGTTCTTGGTGGCGTGGAGCACTTGACACGCGACAATGAGGTCGTACTGCCCAGCCACGAACGACTGCTCAGCAGGATCAACTTCAATGTCGAGCTGTTTATAAATGATCATGTCCCCGTACCCGGAGAACTTCTTCCCAGCAGCCTCGAAGAAACCGGCGGATACATCGGTGAAGGTATAAGAAGAAAAGCGATACCTTCCGTCGGGGGTGTTCTTCGTCAGCCCCTTCAACACAGAACCGGTGTATCCACCAGTGCCGCCTCCGAACTCGAGGACCTTGGCTCGGGGGTTCTTCATCGAGTACAGATGGACGATCTTCTGCACCTGGTCGTAGGACCTGTTGCAGCGGAGAGCCTTTTCGTAGAACTCATAAAGCAGGTTCCCCTCCATCATGATCTCGAGCGGGGAGACCTGCTTCCTTAGAATCTGGGGTAGGTTCTTTCCGACGCGGCAGAGCAGACTACCGTTGACACTCTGGGACGCCACCTCGTCGAATAGCATCTGCTTCATACCCTTGCTCGTCCTGGCCCAGGACGCGCTGCCACGGGCGAGGGAGCCAGCCAAGCCGGCCTCGTAGTTGGAACGCATCCAGTTGAAGAGTGACTGGTGGTACCATTCCATGTTTTGCAGGGCCTGCTCGTCTGAGCCCAAGTCCTGTATGGCATCTTGGATGAAATGCCAAGCTGCGCGGACGAGCTTCTTGTTGACCGAGAGCTCCTGGGCGTCCACGTCGTACTTGAGGGGCCCTTTCAGAGTCTCTGCTAGCATGAGCGTCATGTCTGGGTGCCAAAGCAGCTTGAACAATAGTTTTGGCGCCTCTTGAGAGCTTGGATCCTGCATCAACCCGCCGACGGCCTGGCAAAAGAGACCTTTGATCTCGAGGACAAGCTCACCCGGGGACCCAAGACGATGGGTGCCAATAGTGGACGTGAACCCTGACCGATCTCGCTTGCTGACAGTTGCGACGGACTCGACCTGAGAGCCTGGAGCCGTGGCAATAGTTCGAGAGACGAAGATCTCCTCGATGGCTCGGGGCATCACCATGGCGTTCTGGTAGGAGTCTGGCGGCAGGGCAGCGTACGCGCCTTGGAAGACGGAGTCCAGAGTCGTGGGGTGTAGCATATGGCTGCTAGAGGACTTGACATCGGCCACCTGGAGCTGGAACTTGGAAGCCGTGTCCGTCGCGTATATGCTGCGTATGTTCTGAAAAGTCGGACCGTGATACAGTCCCATCTTCCTCAGACGGCCAAAGAGCTCCCCCTCCTCAACTACCCGAGACGAACTGTCTTGAAAGCCACTCTTTGAGGCTTCTTCAACCTGGACAGGTTCGAGAGCGATGGTTGTCTTGTTCCTCTCGGAGATGTAGCCATGAATATGCTCAGTCCAGGACTCGCCGTCACTGCTTGGAGACTTGAGCGAGAACTCGTGCCATTCAGATTCCAGATTCTTGCCATCGCACGGGTGAAGAGACACCTGGACCTCGATCCCACCGTCAGTGTAGGAAATCACAAGCGCGTTGCTGATCTGGATGTCTCTCAAGCGATATCCGTCTATCAGATCGGGTGAGGTATCGGAATACTGGCGCATCGCTTCGATTGCCATGGCAATGCCACCGGCACCGGGGTAGACGATATCCGACTGGACCAGATGATCCCGGAGCCACGGCAGTTCCGATGCTCTGAGAAAGTGTCTCCAAACAGGATTCGTCGCGGCAGGTCCTGGGAGCAGAGATCCGAGGAGTTCGTGGCGGACATGCTTCCGCTTGCGATGGGCCACGTTCAACCGAGACTCTTGCCAGTAGCTGTTGGCGTGGTTCCAGGGGTATGAGGGAAGATCCGAAATAACGCGACGGTTCTGCGCGTCCTTCTGGCAGTTGACCGCGGCGAGGTCAACGGGGTAACCTTTACACCACAGAGCGCCGGCTGCAGTTTGCATCGTGACGACTGCGTTCTGGCCTCGGACCAAAGCGGAAGCATAGGGCAGTGACAAGTCCTTCAGAGCGGGTGTTTTGGAAATCTGCCTTATGGGACCAGCCAAAGGCTGAGTGAGGCCCGACTTCGAGGATGAAGTCAACATGGGAACCTTCGGCGGGGTCGGCACGACACATCCTTTCAAATGACTGATAGAAGAGAATAGGGCAAAGAAGGTTGTCCACCCAGTGTTGCGGTCCAAGTTTCTCCGGGCTATCAATCAAACCTTCCGTAACTGGCGAGGAGTAGACAATCTTGTTCCACTTGAGCTTGGGCTGGATGATATTCTTCAGTTCTTTCAAGTATTCCCCAGCCATTGGCAGCATGTGGTGAGAGTGAAATGCCGACTTCACCTTGAGCTTTCGGGCAAAGATCTGCTCCTTGTCCAAGGCCTTCTCCAAACGCTCGATGGCGTCGAGATCTCCAGAGAGCGTGACGCTGGAAGGGCTGTTGACGCAGGCCACGGTGACGGCGCCCGTGTCGACTCCATGCTCTGCGAGATACGACCAGGCCTCGTCCGATCCGAGACCGACTGCCATCATACCACCCGGTCCCTGAGATGCGCCGTGGTACTTGTCCGTCAAGACGCCTCTGAAGTAGGCCACACCCAGCGCCTCTGAAGTAGGCCACACCCAGCGCCTCTTTGAAAGTCAAGGCTCCGGCGGCGTAGGCATCGGCGATTCCACCGCTAGAATGGCTGGTCACCGTGCTCGGCACAATATTCCAGGACTTGAGCAGGTCTACCAGGCAAACTTGCACCGCGACGCAGACGGGCTGGCTCAGACGAGGCTCGTTGACAAGAGTGGACTTTTCGTCCCGTTGGAGTTCTTGCAGGAGTGACCAGTCGGCGCCAAAGTCCGCGAGAACGACATCGGCATGTAGGAGACATCTCCTAAAGGCAGGGTAGACGTCGACGAGCTCTCGACCCATGGCGTGCCACTGTGCGCCCTGGCCGTTGAAAACAAACCCGATACGAGGCGCCTCTTTCGCCAGGCTGACGGTCTTCTTGGTCAAGTCTCCAAGAGCCTCGATCAAGTCTTGCCCGCTGTCGAGGCTCGCGACAGCTACTCGCCACGGGAAGTGTGACCGTCGGGCGTGTAGGGTATACATAAGGTCATCGAAATCGACACTTGTGCCAGCAGAGTGCTTGGACTTCAAGTACGCTCCTAAGTTCTCTGCCGACTGGCTTGCGACGCCCTGGTCCTTGCCGCTCAACACCACGAGGCGAGGCTGATCAGCCCTTACGTCGACTCGAGAGACATTATCGACATGCTCGCAGGCCCCGTCGATGATGACGTGACCGTTGGTTCCGCCGTAGCCATAGTTGTTCACGGAAATGCGCCGTGGCATGCCCTCGGGCCACTCTTGCGCCGTCAGCGGGACTCTGACCTTGAGGGCTTCCGTGTCAATCTTGGCGTTGGCCTCTTCGTAGTTCAGGCTCGGAGGAATGACGCCGTTTTTTCAGCATCATGACGGCCTTGATGACTCCCGCGATGCCGCTGGACGCTTCCAAATGACCCAGGTTCGTCTTGATAGAACCCACCAGAACCGGGTTGTCGACAGACCGGCCCTTGCTGAAAACCCGACTGATGGCGCTGGCCTCAATGGGATCGCCGGTGGGCGTACCCGTCATGTGGGCTTCGACGTAGGGCGTCTTGGATGGATCGAGTCCGGCTCGCTGATAGCATGCCCTGATCAGCTTCTCCTGCGCTTCCGAGGACGGCGAGGTAATCGTCGGCGTCTTGCCGTCTTGGTTGATGGCGGTTTCGCGCATCACTGCGTGGACGGGATCGCCATCCGCCAAGGCATCTCTCAGGGGTTTGAGCAGAAGAGTTGCGACGCCTTCACCTCGCCCATAGCCGTTGGCTCGGCTGTCCCATGCGAAGCATCGACCATCGGCTCCAAGCACACTGAGTTCTATCAGCCCAAGAAGCCAGATCGATTACGGAAGAGAGACACATACCCCAGTCCTGACATGACAATGAACGGATCAGGGTTCAGCAGGAGGTTTGAGGCGCCGACGATGGACATGCGGGACTCTCCATTTCGTATGCTCTGCACCGCCAGATGGAGCGCAGCCGAGCTTGCAGAGCAGCCCGTGTCCGTGGTCAGACTAGGACCGCGCAGGTCGAAAAAGTGAGAGATCCGGTTGGACATCATTGCGACGCCGTTGCCGGTCAACATGGTCCTCGGCAGTGTGTCGGGGTCACGCATGAGGCTATTGTGATAGTCTCTCGAGAAGGATCCCACAAAGACGGAGGTGTCGCTGTCCGCAAGCTGTTGAAGCGGCACACCAGCTGTTACAAATCTCATGTGAATATTTGACTCTCGTCTGGGACAAGATGTGATCACGCACCGTTTTCGGATGCCTCGAACACTGACTCCAGTAGCATTCTAATCTGCGGATCCATCGCCTGTCATGACTTGGACGATGTTCATCGCGCAGCTCCGTAGCCCTTTGGCCCTTTGGGAGACAGTCAGACTCACATTTGCGATTTCGGCAGTAAAGTTGAAAAAGGAAGCATCGAATCTTGACACATCCTGCTCAATAAAGTGGCCGCCTATACTATTCGACTGTAACTGAGAGTCAGTCTTCTGAATTCTGTTCCCATGTATTTGCAATGGCAGACCATTCCGATCTTTGCGTGATCTTTGTCATAAAAGGCATCCGCGTTGAACTTCGACTCGGGTATCGGAGACCATCCATCTCTGCCTTCGACTACAAGCTTCCACAACTTCTCGGGCGTTGTGGCGTCCCCCGAGAACTTGCAACTGATGCCAATGACTGCAATAGGCTCCAGTGGAGCTCCTCGCGGTGACTGTACGCTGTCCACGGGTGAGCTCAGCTCTGACGATGTTGCGTGACTCATATAAGGGGCCATCTTGGGTGACTGAAGTCGATTCTACCAGCACGACGAGATGTGTATGCTCTGTTCGCCGGGTGCACTGCTGTTCACGAAGCGGTTGGTCTAATTAGTGCTGATTTCACACGTCCAGGGTATCACTGTCTATGAGGGCCTCGACGACTTGACCCAGTTTACAGTCAGACATTGCACAGTGACTCTGGCAGCATGCTCCCCATGTCGACCTTGAATATCTCTACCGGCGTGGTGAAAGCTGCCCGAGATTGCCAGCCAACGATGATACGTTTCCACGAGCAACCGGCTTAATCAGATTCGTCGTAGCCGAAGCGGGCTCCTCTATCTAGAAGAGATAATGACAAAATCCTTTAGGCCGAGCTTCCGCTTTGGGATATGCCCGGATGACGGACTACTCCGGTCGACTTAGGGATCAGAGTCCGAGATAAATATCAACATCGCAGAAGGTTAAGCCTGGTTATAGTAGTAGTAGTAGTAGTATTGTTTTACACTATAGCTATCGAATTAATCGTGTTATTATTATTAAATCTAAAATCGCTTAGGAGGCTATAGAAGTACTAGATACCTGATAGGAATATATTAATATAATTCTACGAAGTATATACTTAAAATATATCTCTCTCGATTTAATATACTTCTTTAGGGAGAAATCTCTAGAGCTTCTTTCTACCTATATAAGTTTTATAAATAGATTTAAAAATAGATTTTTTTATCTATAAATCTTTTAAGAAAGTTATATAACTTTTAAATTCTTTTTTTTTAATTTTTTAAATAATAATTAGTAGTTATATAAGGAAGTATTATAATTAGTTAAATAGTATTAATCTTATTTTTAATACTTACTATTTTATTAATTAAAAGCTCTTAAGCTTTAATATAAGTTATTAGCTTTTTTATATAGTTATATATTTTATTTCTTCTTTCTTTAGCTATGAATTTTTATTAAATAGTATATAAATTTTTTGAAATAACTTTTTTTTATTATTATATTACTAATTTATATAGAAATTTTAAGATATTTTTTCTCATTTTTAAATTTTTTTTTAAAGAAGTTCTTATTGCCTCTAGTATATTCCTTGATAATTCTAAGTTTGTATAAGAAGTAATTAAGGATGCTATTTTATCTACTATTAATATAGTAATTAGTAGTAAGGCTACTAATTAAAATACTAAAAGTATAATTAATAATAAGGATTTTAAAGAGATTCCTTATTATTTTAAAAGAACTATAAAGTATTTTATACTTATTTTTAAGTTATCTATTCTTATTTCTAAGAAGTAGAAAAGATTTATTATTACTAAAAGTTCTCTTATAACTAAAAATACTAAGTCTCCTATATTTAAAGTTATTAAAGTAATTCTAACTTTATTTAGTTATAAGTATAAATATATAAGTAAAAATAATAAAGAAGAGTTTTATAATTCTTATCTTAGTTATTTATTTTTTTTTATTAAAGGTTATAATATTCTTAGGATTTACTACTGAGGTCCTTATTACTACTATAAGTATTACTTAATTAGTAGTATTTATAAAATAGGTATAGAAATAATTATTTATTTTTATATTAAGTTTCTTACTATTTATAATAATAAGAGTATTAAGCTTATAATAAATATCTTTTATATAGTCTTCTGATCTATTTTTCTAACTTATATGTTTTTAGATAGTTTCTACTAAGTATTAGGAGTTTTATAATATTATTACTACTATTTATACTAATTATACTAAGGGTTACTTAATTTCTATATCTATTTTTTATATTCTATCTATAGTTCTTATAATTCCTATAGTTCCTACTGCTACTATAGTTTCTTTAAGTGATTTCTTTATAAGTAGTACTAGTAGTATTAGTTCTTTCCTTCTGGGTGAGGGTTTAATTATTAATTTATATTGTTTTTTTAATATTTACTTCTTATTCTATCTGAATAGTTGTATTTCTAATGCTTTCCTTAAGTTACTTTTTAATACTTATAAATAAGTTATTTATTATAGTAGTTTTTTAGGATAGTAATATAATGGTTTAGTTTATTATTTTAGGTTTTAGTTTTAGAGGATTAGTTTTAATTTATAGGGTTTATACTTTTAGATATTTCTTTACTTTTAGGTTTTAATTCTAAATTAAAAAATACTTTATTCTTTTATGTTTTTAGGTTTAATAGTAATTTTATATAATTTATTAAATATTTATATTTTATATTAATTTAGTTTAAGAAAGCTTAAGTTATATTTCTTTATTTTTCTTAAAATTACTTATATGATTTCTTTTAAAGAAGTCTTATTTATAATTTAAGTTTAATTACTCTTAGAATTTTTTAAATAGTTATATTAATAGAGTTTTAGTTAGGTTATCTACTACTAATTATACTAAGGGAGTATAGGTAACTAATAGCTTTTTTTAGAAATTTCTTAGTAGAATTAATAGTTATAGATATCTATATATTTTAGATAGGTTTAAAGTTTTATGAGTTTTTTAGAGATAAGACTTATTATTTAGAAGTTATTATATTAGATTTCTATTATTATTAGTTAATTCTTATTAATTAAGAATTTTATTTTTTCAAGTTTCTTATTAGTAGTTAGAATTATAGTAAGACTAATAGGTAACTTATAAATAGTACTTCTTTTACTATTAAGGAGAGAGAAAGTAGCTTAGTTTTTATAATTAATATTATGACTATAGATTGTTTTATAACTTTCTATATAATACTCCCCCTAAATAGCTTTATTATAAAGTTTTAAGAGTTTTTTTGATTTTATATATTATTTCTAAAGTTTATATTTAAAGAAACTACTAAAGTATTTTCTAAATTCCTAAACTTTATATTATACTTAAAATATAAGTATTAAATCTTATAGATATAGTTAAGTATTTAGTTTACTACTTCTTAATACTAAGGGTTAGGATTTTAATTAAAATAGGTGAACTAATTAGTAGTAAATGTTATATTAAGTTTTATTATAACTACTATATATAGTATTATACCTATTTTCTTCTAGTAGAAGTTTATTTTATAATATAGAGTTTTTTTTTATATAGGAAGAACTTTAAGTATATTATAAGAGATTTGTTTTTTATTTTAAATTAGTATTTTTTTAATAGGAGTTTATAAGTTTCTTCTATATATATAGTTTATAAGAGCTATAGTTTTTAAGTTTTTTAATTATATAAGACTTTAATATTAAGGAATTATTATAAGTTTTCTTTTTAAAGTAGTATTATAACTAGAGGTTTTATATAGTTTTTCTTATGAGGTCTTTATATATTTTTCGGAAAATTAAGATATAGTTATTAATATAAAAGAAGAAAAAGATTTAGTTTTTATATTAGTAATAATTTCTTTTAGAAATATAAGAAAACTATAGATCTTTAAGGCTTTTCTTAAGATATTACTATTATAGTATAGGGGATCTTTAAAAGCTATAGAATACTTTTAAAAACCTTAGGATTCTATTTAGTATTTTATATTTTAAAGGTATTTATATATAGATTTCTTTATTAATCTTAATATAAATAAAAGTACTTACTATATTATACTATAGGAGTTTGAGGTTAAAATATGTAGTAATTATTATAAGTATTCTAAATAATATTTCTATAAGTATTATTATATAGGTATTGCGTTTGTTTTTAGGTTATTAATTTTTTTTATAATTAGGTGAGTTTTTAATTTTAGTAATTATTTATATTTATTAAGTTTATAAGTATAGATTTAGTAGTATTTAAAGATTATTTAGTTTCTTATAGTTAGTTTATTAATTTTAATTTATAATTATAAGATCTAGTAGTTTTTAAAGTATATTTTTCTAGTTTTTTGAAATTTTTAAATTAATAGGTAAATGTCTTAGGGGTTTATATTTTTCTTTTTTATATAGTTTAGATATTTTTCTTAGTTTATAAGTTATTAGTAAGATATTAAAAAAAGAAGTAATTCTTATTAGTATGTATTTTTAAGGTTTAAGGATTTTATATTATATTATAGTAGCTAGGATTTTTCTAAAGGTATATAAAGTTTTTTTTAATCCTATTTTAAGTTTTTTAAATTGCTTGAGAGTAGTAAGTAATTAATTAAGTAATTAGGATATTATTTATATCTTTTTTTACTTATTTTATATATTAGTAGTCTTATTATTATTTATTTTAAGTTATCTATTTTAATAGGAGTTTTAAGTTAGTTAGGTTTTAAGTATCTATTTAAAGAGGTAATTAGTTTTATATAGGTTTTAAGATTTCTATATATCTTATATTTTATTAAGAAAGTTATTTTAAAAGATATTTATAAGGTAAATCTTATTATAAGTGAGGTTTATAGTTACCCCTTTTTTTGTATTTCTTTTTTAGTATTTCTTTAAAAATTATTATAAAACTTATAGGTTTTAAAGAAGGAAGAAGAGTAAGTTAGGGTTTAAATCTTATTTTAGAATAAGTAGGTTTCTCTTTAGAATTTTGAATACTTATTTATTTAATATTTAGTTTAGTTGAGGATTGTTTAGTAATTTTATCTATTTTTTTATTAGTATTTTGTTTTATAAGTATATTCTTTAATTATTCTATAAATTTAGTAATCTTTTTTTGAATCTCCTTGAGGTTTATTTATAATATTTTATATGTAAATTTTCTAAAGTTATTATTAAAGAATTCTTTTTTATTAAATATTATATTTTAAATTATAAAACTTTCTTTTTAAAAAAAGTTCTAGATTTTAAAAGAGTTATTTAAGGTATAGCTTATTAGGAATTCTAGTAGGGTTTTTAATATAAGTTTTTAGTATTAGTTCTATTTTAATTAAATTTTATATGTTATTATATAAGTTTAGTATCTATATATTTTTAGGTAAGAAAAGTCTAGAATTAATATATAAGTATTTCTATCTTTTTAGAAATATTAATAGAAGTATTTATATAATATTTTTTAGTTTTATAAAACTAAAGGAGTATAGTTATATATATATATAGTTGTTTTGAGGATTTTAAGCTATAAATTATAAAATAGAGATATTTTAATAGTTATAGATCTTGTGTGCTTCTTGATTATTATTGTTATTTCTTCTATCTTTCTATTTTTTACTTAGGTATTTAGTATAAAAAGTTTAAATTTAATATTTTTCTTATAGATTTCTATTTAAATTACTTTATACTTTTAGATCTTATTATCTATTTTAATTCTTTTAATTATAGTTTTATATATTATTTTAAAGAAGTTAAAGAGCTTTCTAATTATTTTTAGAACTTTTTTTATTCTTTTTAAATAAAGATAGAAGTTTTATATTAAACTAGTTATTTAATCTATAAAGATTACTACTAATATGTACTTTTTATAGTTTCTATTAAAATTATAAAAGTTAATAGTAATTTTCTCCCCTAGGTTAGTATATTATATTACTTCTTTTAGAGTTCTATATATTATTCTATATATCTTTTTTCTATATATATATTATAGTTTATAGTTAAGACTACATAAAATTAAGATTTTAATCTTATTCTTTTAGTAGATATTAATAAGTAGTTTATTATTTTGGGGTTTAGGTGTTTTAGTTTTATATATTAAAGTTTTTGAGATTTAGTTATAAGGTGTTTTTATATAGAAGTAGTATATTTATATTACTAATAGGGTTTTAGAGGTTTATTTTAAAATAGAAATTTTATAATTATAGATATTTTAAAAATAGTTTTTTCTAAAGGGTTATATTTAAGTATATATTATCTATTTATAATTTTAAAAGAATAGAAATAAGTTTTATCTATTTTCTATATATAGTTATTTCTTAAGTTTTAATCTTATTATAAATCCTTTTTATAAAGTTTTTTAAGTGAAATTAGGTTACTTATAAGGTTAGGATAAAGTATTATATTATAAAGCTATAGTTTTATAGGTTTATAGGAGTTTTAAATAGTAATTACTATAGTATTATATTTTTTAATAGGGATTCTTTAGGTTTTAGTTTAGAAGTAGTTATTAATAGAAGATTTTATAAAAGTTTGAAATTACTTTATATTATTAAAGATATATATTATTAATTCTAAGTTTAAGATTATAGAACTTATGAATGTATAAGGTTTATTTAAAGCTATTAGAATAGTATTTATTATATTATAAGATTGTTTATATAATTAAGAAGTTAAAGTTGAGTTTGTGATTTTCTTTATATATTTCGTGAAGTTTTTATTAAATTTTATCTTCTTATTTAAAATATCCTAAATTCTTTAGTTAAGTTTTTAAGTATAGTATTAGATTCTTTTATTAATATAGACGTATTTTGAGAGAAAGTATTTTATCTAGTAAATCTTATAGTTAGTACTTCTATTTGACTTATATTTTTTATTATTATCTAAGTTTTATTTATAATACTTATTAGTGTATTAGTTAGGAATACTTCTCCTACTTTAGGTTTAACTTTAGCTTTGACTTTCTATAGGAAGAGGAGATCTTTCTACTATTTTTCTATTATTTATTTAAATATCCCTAGGGCTAAATATTCTTCTTATTAGCCTAGTTTTTACTAAAGCAATCTTTTAGTTTAAAATAAAGAAGTAAGTTTAGTTAATAATTTTAGTAATTATTAGATTGTTATTTTAAGTTTTCTAAGAAATTATAATTTAGTATAAAAAGATTTAAGACTTAATCTAAATACTTATAAAAGCTATAATATATTCTATAAACTAAATAGTAGGCTTATAAGTATTTAGGATATTAGTATTAAGATACTTATAAATAGCTTTTTCTTATTAAGAAATTTAGGTTTCTATATTACTTTTAGAGTTTAGCTTCTTCTTAATAGGTTTTATAAGTATTACTTAGTATTCTATAATTACTTCTACTTTCTTTTCTATCTTATTATAATTTATATAGTACATAAGTTTAAATAGCTAGATATTAAGATCTCTTATTATATTATAAGAATATTTTAAGAAATCTAGAGAGATTATATTTCTAATATATTCTTATATTACTTATATTTTTTTTATTTTCTTATGATATATTTTTACCTGAAAGGTGTATTTAGTTTATTTTTTTTATAGAGAGTTATATTAATAGTTAAGAAGTATTTAAAAGTTATAATACGAGAGGTAATATCTCTTTTAGTAAGGATAATCTTAATATCTTTTTTAATCTTAAGGGTTATAATTTAGGATTAAGATAAAACCTATAGTAATTATTAGGTTTGTATTAAGTAGTTAGAGATTTTGGGGATTTTTAGTTTAGTAGTAAGTTTTTTATATTTTTCATTAGATTTTCTTAAGAAAGTTTTATTATAAAATAAGGAATTTATAAGATCCTAGAAGTTATAGGATTAGTATAAGGATTTAATTTAGTTAATCTAGAAGATTTAATCTTTTAAGTTATTTAAAATAATCTTTCTAGAAAAAGTAGATATTTCTTTTTAAGATTTTAGGAAGTTTCTAATTTAGATTATTCTTCTATAATATGTATAAGACTTTTAATTATTAAATTAATTGTATTATTATTATTAAATCTAAAATCGCTTAGGAGGCTATAGAGGTATTAGATATCTAATGGGAATGTATTAATATAATTCTATAAGGTATATACCTAAGGTATATTTCTCTCTATTTAATAACAGTATTTCTATATTAAGGTAAAAGGTATCTATGTAGCTAATTAAACCTCTTAGTAGTCTTACTATAAGGTAAGTATATAAATATATAAATAAGTTCCTTTTTTCCTTTTTTTTAAATAGATATAGAAGAAAAAAAGAAGAAAATAAATAAATATTACTCTTATTAAAACTATATATCTACTATATATTCTGTTTCTCTTCTCCTATATATTTTGATAAAAGACCTAGAGTTAGAAATATCTAATTAAATTAAAAATTATAAATATAATATACTATTATTAACTAGCTAAAATTCTAAATACTTTATAATATTGAAAAGTTAGAACCTTCTTAATATACTTATTATCTTATAAAACCTAGCTTAATATTATAAAATACTATATTATAAAAATACTACTTTAAATTAATTAGAAGATTATATATCTTTTAAGATATTCTTATATAATATACTTCTAAAAAATAGTATTAGATAAAAAGAGATAATAAGTAGTAAAACTTATTCTTATAACTTACTATATATTATACTATCTTCTATTTCTAAATAATTCCCCTAGAATAATTTAAAGAAACCTTAATAATAAAACAACTTAAGATATAAGAATAAGAAGTTAATTTAAATAAAAACTCTTAAATATAATAATATTTTATTTAAAAGTTAAAAATACCTATAAGTATAATTTCTACTAAGAAATCTATTAGATTACTAAAGTAATTTAGAGGTTATAAGGCTTTATATTTAGAATTTAATATATTAATAGTTATATTAAGAGATCTAATAAATTACTATTATAATTTAAAAAGATTATATTTTAATATTAGTAATACCTATAGATATATTCTTCTTGATTTCTAAAGAGAAAGTATATTACTTCTTACTATTTATTTTAATAAATAGTTCTAATTATCTTTTTACAAAGAATAAAGTAAGTTAGAGTTTTAAGCTTATTATAATAATAATACTACTTAGTATTATTATATTAAAATTAATTATAATATACTATAAAATTATTATATTTATTCTTAGTAGTAAGGATATAATATAAGTTTTGTTATAAGAAGCTAAGAAGTTTAACTAAAGGCTTTAAATTAACTTTTAAATTTAACTTAATATATTATAATATATTATTCTTATTATTAGTGTTAGAGTTCTAGCTATTTAGCTATTACTCATATTTATCCTAATAACCTATTTTAGGTAAATAAAGGCTTAAGTACTCTTTATTACTCTCATAACCCTATATTTTCTGTTTATTGTAGAAAATTAATTATTAGAGTTAAGGTTATACTATTTTAATTATTTATACTCTAAATTAATGAAACTATAATATTAGAATATTTAGTAAATAGACTACTTAGTAGCCTGAGTATAATGGAGCTGAGAGTTCTACATAACGTAAAATTAACCTTTCTAAAAATAAACTCTATTTAAATATTAATACTATGAAGTTCCCTACTTCCTATAGAACTAGAACTTCCTATTATTGTTACTATTTATATTAATATTAGTACTATTTTTAGATATTATTCTAAATAACTTATTCTTTAATAATAGAGAGTTATTAATTCCCCTTGACTTTTTACTAATTACTTATTACTAGCTTAATAGGTTATAAGCTTAGTTTTATATTAACTTCTCTCTTTATATTATATCCCTATTTATACTTATTATTAATATTAATATCCTTATTTTTATTAATATTTATTTAGGTTATATTAGAATTTATACTAACTAATTCTTAGCTTTCTACTACCTATCTATCTATATAAAACTTCTCTTAACTATTTGTATAAAGCTTTATAGCTTATTCTTTTTATACCTATTTTAACTAACTAACTAATTCTTCTTATCGATTAATTAGTTTAATACTAGATAAATCTATAAAAAGATTATATTAGTTAGAGTAGTAGGCTTACTATTAGGTTAATAAAAAAGATAGTTAAGTAGTAGAAACTGAAAATGTTTTATACTTTAGGTCTACCAAGACTTTCTATAAACTAGCTTTTAAGTCTACTATAATTTTTATAAATTAGAACTTTAAATCTTCTTAGATTTTTATAAAAAGAGTGTTTTTTATAAGATTTAAACTCTAGACTACTATAGGTTATAGGTATATTAATTATTAATTAACTGGTAAGCTATACTAGTACTGATTTTTTAGTTAATAATAGTTTACTAGAGTTAGTCCTTAAGTATCTTAATCTTACTTTAAGATTTTAATTAATGTTTTATTAAATAATTATTTTATTTTTTAAGTTATTATTAAAGAATATAAGTAACTCTAAGTCTTATTCTATCTTAAAGTTAAAAAGGACTTAGAATTATAGTATTTAGCTTATCTATATAAAAGTTTTACTTATTAGTAAAAATATTTTTATAGATTTAATTAAGCCTATTTCTTTAACTAATCCTAATAAGTATTATAAAGCTATTAGTTATATATAGTTAAATTGTGAAGATGGTTTTTTAAGAGTTATTAATTCCTCTTGACTTTTTACTAGTTACGTATTACTAGTTTAATAGGTTATAAGTTTAATTTTATATTAACTTCTCTTCTTATATTATATCCCTATTTATACTTATTACTAATATTGATATCTTTATTTTTATTAATACTTCTTTAGGTTCTATTAGAGTCTATACTAACCAATTCCGAGTCTTCTGCTATTTACCTATTTATATAAAACCTCTTTGAATTATTTCTATAAAGCTTTATAGCTTATTCTTTCTATATTTATTTTAGCTAATTAATTAAATCTTCTTATTAATTAATTAGTTTAATACTAGATGTATTTTTAAGAAGATTATATTAGTTAGAGTAGTAGGCTTACTATTAAACTAGTAAAAGAAATAGTTAAATAGTAGAAGCTAAAAGTCCCTTATATTTCAAATCTACTAAGACTTTTCATAAACTAGCCTTTAAGTCTACTAAGAATTTTATCAATTACAATTTAAGGTCTACTAAGACTCTTATAAATTAGAATCTTATGTCTACGAAGATTTTTATAAAGTAGGATCTTAGGTCTACTATGATCTTTATAAATTTAAATTTCAAGTCTTTTTAGATTTCTATAGAAAGAGTATTTTCTATAAGATTAAAACTTTCGATTATTATAAGTCATAGATATATTAATTATTAATTAACTATTAAGCTATACTATTATTAATCTGTTAGTTAATAATAATTTATTAGAGTTAGTCCCTAAGTATCTTAATCCTACTTTTAATTTTAATTAATTCCTAATTAAATAACTATTCTACTTCTTTAGATTATTATTAAAGAATATAAACAACACTAAGTTATATTTTATCTTAAAATTAAACAAAACTTAGAATAATAGTATTTAGTCTATTTATATAAAGGCTTTACTTATTAGTAAAAATATCTTTATAGATTTAACTAAGCCTATTTCTTAAACTAATTTAAATAAGTATTATAAAGCTTTTAATTATATATAGTTAAATTATAAAAATAGTCTTTTAAGGATTATTAAGAATAATACTAATAACTTTAATATATTTAGTTATTTTAAAAAGCTCTATAAATTAACTAGTTTTTCTAATACCTTTATATCTATAAAAAGCTTTTTATTATTATTCTTAGTAACTTTAAATCTATAGAAAAATATTTAAATAAGATAAAAGAATTTATTAATAACTTCTTTTAAAATAAAGTTAAACTACTTAATTAAATTATTATTACTTATATTTTAAATAGTCTAGATAAATATTATAAAGGTTTTATTATTTTAGTTATTTAGAGTTTAAGATCTAATAAGAATTCTTATAAGTAAAATTCCTTATTTTCTAATCTATTAGATAAGTTTAGAAGGAAAACTAATACTTCTTTAGATAATTTTATAATTAAGAAGAACTTTAAAAATAAGGTTATTAAGTAGTCTTCTCTTAAGGTTATTAAGAAACCTTAGATGAAATAGAAAAGTATTTTTTATAACTACTATAAAAACCTAATTATACTAAAAAGACCTATTTTAGTCCTTATCCTAAAGAGACTCTTATTTGAATAAAATTTAAAAGTCTTCTTAAACTTTCTAAAAAGAAAAAAGATAAAAAGAATAAGACTAATAATTGAAATTTAGTTGATATTACTTTAGTATTAGTTAAAGAGACTTCTAATAATATAACTAAAGATTTTATATAATTTAATAAGAATATTGAAGGAGAAGAAGATAAAGAAGAAAATAATAAGTTTAGAAATATAACTCTAACCTAGCTTTCTATTAAAAGAGTTATTATTAAACAATTTCTAAATATTTGAATTTCTATATAACTCTAGTAAAGTAGGAGTTCCATTGAATAGTTTAAAACTATTTTATTTTTGATTAATACTAGAATTACCATTTATAAAATTAAAAATTATACTTGTTTAGTTAATAAAACTAAGATATCTTTACTTATTCAGTAGGGAAATACGAAAGAAATTACTTTAACTATACAAAGTGATTTAAGAATTATCCTAAATAATATTAAATATTCTTTATATAATATTTATTATATATTATAACTAAGTATTAATCTATTGAGTTAGTTTGAATTGAACTCTATAGGAATATTATCTAAATTCTTTAATAGATTTATATTATAATATATTAAATAAGATAGATTCTTATTTCAAAAAACTAAAGTTGATAATTTCTATAAGTTTAGAATTCCTATTTAATTTAAATAATTAGTTTTTTATATTAATAGTATTAATATTAATAACTTAAAACTATAGTATAATAGAGTGAGTTATACTAGTAATATTATTAAATTAATTGAAAATATAATAAATAAAATGAGTTATAAGTATTCTAACGATAAGAAGCTATTTATTTATAAGGTTTATCTTAAAAGTAAATTTACTAATAAAATTAATCGAAACTTAGATTCTTTTAAGAAGTTTAAATATTTTAATTATATTAGTTTAGATCTATATAAACCTATTTTACTAGAAGCTTTTAATTACTTTAAATATTTTATCTTATTAATAGATTAGTATAATAGATTTTTCTAAGGAAAGTTATTAAGATTAAAAAGCTCTAAAGAAGTTACTTTAATTTTTAAAGAATTTATTTGGTTACTTTTACTCTATACTTAGAATAGTATCTAAGTTCTTCACCCTATATATAGATTTAACTATAGGTTTTACTTAATAATAATATTCATACTAATACCAGCTTATAACTAGTTAAAATAGTAATGAAATTACCTATTATTATAAATAATTATACTCCTAGTTCTAATATTTAACCCTATAGTAGTAGAAGATCTCATAATAATAATCTATATAGGGAAAACCTTATCAAAGCTAAAGTTTAATATATATAGCTAAAAGTAACTATTAAAATTATAGGATTAAGAACTTTTATAAACTTCTTGAGATAGAATAAAATAGAATATTTATAAGAGCTAGGCGTTTTATAATTTATTATTCTTCTATAATCTTTATAATAGAACTAGTAATCTCCTTGAAATTTATATAGCTACTTATAAAAAGATAATTATAACATAGATATAGAAATATCTAGTTATAATTACTATAATTAAAGCTATTAGTATATTAAATTAAGTCTTAATAAAATTATTCTAAATATTATAATTAATANAGATATTTCAAAGAAAATTATCTAGTTATCTGATAAGATGTTATATTAAGCTAGTAATATTAGAAATTAAGTATCAATTAGATAATATTTTAATATTAATACCTTATTATAATACTAGTTATTAGATACTTTAGAATATTATAATAATATAATTATAGAAGTTTTAAAAGCTATCTAATTATACTAGAAGTATTTATATCTATATAAGTATTATTTATATATTAATTATATCTAATTTATATATTAAGATCATTTGCTAATAAGAGCATGCTGAATCCTATTATACTTATATAGGGATTATAAATTAATTTATATTAATAAAAGAAAACTTTTATATTAGTAGTATAAAGTTTCATCTTAAAAGTAAGTAGAGCTTAGTCTAAGGGATATTAAGATTATAGATATTAAGATTATAATGAATATTTAAATAGAATACTTATAATTAGTAATAATTAAATATCTCGAGATGTTTGAATTATATATAGGTATAAGGGTATAAAGGTATGAGGGTATAAGGTTATTATAAAAGGAATTATTAGTTATTTATTATTTATAAAAAGGTTGATATAGGGTAAGTATACTAGTTATAATTATAAGGGGTTTAGCTTTAGATTACCTAGAGGCTAGTCATAATAGTTAGTAGGGGGGTAGGAAGGTTGAAGTTATACTTTAGGGGGTAATATATCTACTAATAGTCGTAGTAGAGAGCGAGCTATTAGCCCCTCCCTTTAAAGACTTTATTAATATAATT